>SNQJ01S0165285.1:0-21110 GCA_010110895.2 Picea sitchensis | reverse complement strand
TATTGTAAGTGACAGAGATCCCATCTTCACTGGACATTTTTGGACATAATTATTTTCTTGTTTGGGTACTCAATTGGCTCATAGCTCATCCTATCATCCTCAATATGATGGACAAACTGAGATAGTGAACAAATGTCTGGAAGTATACCTTTGTTGCTTTGTCTCTGATAAACAAACACAGTGGTTCAAATGGTTACCCTTCACAGAATGGTGGTATAACACTTCCTTTCATAATGCAACAAAAATGACACCATTTATGGCACTCTACAAATACCACCCTCCTTCCATCTCTTCTTCTCTAAAATAAAAATCTAAGGTTCAAGCAGTGGAACATCACATCGAGCATCAACAACAAGTTCTCCAAATCTTAAAGGACAACCTGACCATGGCACAGAATCGCATAAAACAACAAGAAGATCAACATCATAGTGAAAGAATTTTTGAAGTAGGGGATTGGGTGTTTTTAAGACTACAACCATACAAATAGATTTCCCTCAAGAAACCCAAGAAGTATAATAAATTATCACCAAAGTATTACGGCCCTTATAAGGTGTTGCAAAATATTGGTACTATGGCATACAAATTGGAGTTTCCTGCATCTTCACGAGTAGACCCAGTTTTCCATGTTCCATGCTTAAATAAGGTTATATGTGACAAGATACTAGTTCAAACTATATTGCTAGAACTTGACGAGGAAGGAAAAATCATATTGGAGCCTGAATCCATCACTGGCACAAGAATTCACCAACTGAGGAACAGATCCATTTCAGAGTATCTTGTTAAATGGAGGAAACTACCGGCTGAAGATTCCACTTGGGAAGATGAGAATTTTATACAGAATCATCCAGAGTTACTCAAGCATTGCATACAACGTTTATCTCAAGGGGAGGGGCATGTTAAGCCCTAAATAATGGCTCATTACCCTTTAATTGGGGCATATTACATTAGTAATGTTATTTTATTTATGTTGGATTTAGTCCATTGGTTGTAATTGTACCTCCTAGTCTCCTATATATACCAAGGAGACATTTTCATTTGGAATCATCTTGTATTTGGAAATTTATGTGGGGTATAAGGAGGTTTCCCCCTCGAAGAGGCTTATTACCTGAAATTCTCTTTTTTTCAAGGCGTTGTGTACTTATTCTGAGGTTTTTGTATGCTATGTTGATATTTGGTTCTTAATAGAGGGTGTACAGACTCAAGGAGTGTGACGGTTGGACTATCCATTTGACTAGTTCATGACTTGTGCAATGAAAACAACATGAAAAGGGGGTTGGAGTACAAATGCATGATTAAGTTTGGAGGCACAACACTTAGGAAACATTGCGGGAGATGTTCTTGACGAATATTAGATGTGACAATAGTAAGGAAAGTGTGGATACTTGTCTTTGTATTTGGAGTTGGATGGAGTGACGAAGATGCGACAAAAATGACTAAGTTTTGGCATGAGGAAGTGTATTCTCATGAGTTAGACATGGTGATTCGACTAGTGATCCAGGGGATCAAAAACTGCTTCAAAATCAAAGTATTCAAAATTTCTCCAAAATGATACCATTGCGTAGATCTTGTCCTCACGAATCCAATGCAACTATGGGCTCAAATGGAGTCCATATCGGAAAGTTATGGTGTTCCGTCTGTTTTCCCAAATAGACAATTTTTTTGTTGACTGTGCAATCCGTACAGGTTGCTACCTATGCAGTCCATACAACCATATAGGTGGCATGGCAGGCTAATTACATGGGCCAATGGATGATCGACATGTGGCAGGTGATTGGTGCATATGTGGGCCAATGGCCGGCTGCCATGTGGATCACTCAGGAACTATCACATGGCACCCCACCAGTCTGTAAAATGTTGGTTGGACTCCATGGGGGTCGAACCCGTGACCTCCAGATTAATGGATAGAGCGTAGGACGGACTCACCAGTCTTCCTACTATGTGTTTCTTACCCTGTAGTGGCGCCATTACCTTTTGAGTTTGATTTGGAGAGGATTTGGCGGTAGGGCTAGGGATTAGACCCATCCCGTGGACACACGACCTACCACCAATGCCACATGGCCAAGAGCACGGAAGAGTTTGGGGGGAAACCCATGAGTGTGGGTGGTTAGCCCCAGCCCTTGGACATGTAACCCCATACAACCGGACTTTTCGGAGGGTTGGTGCGAATTTCATTAAATTTGTACCAAATTTGCCCACGTGCCCAAAACTGCAGGAGAACTAGGTTTTGGAGTGGGTTCCAGGTTTCAGCACACTATGTGTGCATTTTGGAGATAGATTTGGCTGTAGAAAAAGGGAGAAACTTCCAGGAGGGATAACTTCTTCATTGTTTTACCAAATCAGGTGCATAAAGAGTCTAGACAAGGGTTTTTGATATTTATGAAGCCATTGGAGTTGTTATTTTTTCCATTTGAGAATTGTAAATAGTTGTTTTCACATATTTAACACTTAATGAAAGAGGACCATTGGAATCTCGACCAGGAGATGTATCCCAAGAGAGGGGTGAACTCCTTTATCATTTTCTTTGTTATGTGTCTTATTTTATGTTTTTTTATCTCTGTTATTCAATTTTAATTCCAAAACTCATTAAAAATCTATGTGCTTGCAAATTGATCCATTGACCAAGACACATAAAATTTCACTTGCATGTTGTACAAGCCTTCAATTTCAAATCAAGTTGGTATCAGAGCATAGGTTATGGTGAAGGCTTGATTTGTTTGCAAGTGTTTTTCTGATGCTTACAAGGTTGAAGCTTACAAGAGGAGAAGGACAACTTGTGGAGCCAAGTTCTCAACTTTCAAGAAGGAGAAAAATTCATTCACCTCAATTCTCAAGGAGACATTTACCAAGTATGGCTCATGAGGAGACTCATGAAATCCTCACTTCATATGAAGAAACTTTCAGAAAAAACCTTCTTTTATATGACATAAATGGTGAAAGTTTTATATGAAGAGAGGAATGCAAGGTTGCAAGGAGAAAGCTCAAATCCTCCAAGAGGAAATGAAGGTAATGGTGATAAAACTCCAAAAGGAAATGGAGGAAATGGTGACACTTCACCTCCTTCACCTCCATCTTCTAATTCTTCTACCCTTTCACAACCATCTCCAAATTCTCCAAAGGAACATGGTAAAACTCCTTTGCTTAAGCTTTATATAAAGTTTGAATTTCCTATGTACAATGGGGAGGTAAATGCTGAGAGATTGGATAATTGGGTTTGTCAGATTGAAGTGTATTGCAGGATATAAGGAATCCAAGATGGTGATACCAAGATTCAAATTGCTTCTCTTAGATTGGAAGGTGCAACACTAATTTGGTGGGAATCAAAAACTCAAGAGGACATGAAGAAACATGGTAAATTTTTATCCTCTTGGAATGATTTTGTTCTTGCATTAAGAAGGCAATTTTATCCATTAGCATACATGCAGAAAGATATCATGGATTGGAAAAACTTTAGGAAAGATAAAAGGAAAAATGTGAAAATCTATACTCAAGAATTTAGAAAAAGATCTTTGATTTTGGGTATAGATTTATCCTCTCAAGATACTCTACTCAAATATATTGGAGGATTGCATAGTTATTTGAGACATACAATTCTCATGTTTAACCATATAAAACTAGATGAATTTTGTGTACAGGAAACTCATTTAGAAGCAAGAGGGAGGAATGATCCTCAAGAGGGAAGAAAGAATCCATTTAATAATGGAGACAAGGGAAAGAGGAAATTCAAAGGAAACAAAAAGAAGAATGCTTCAGTCAAGAAAAAGGGAGAAAAACTCTCATGTAAACACTATTCAAAAGAAGCCCATGATGAAGACCATTGTTGGAAACTTCATCCTGAAAAGACACCCAAAAATTTCAACAACAAAGGGAAACCAAAGAATGTTGCAACTACAAAACATGATTTAGGATCTCATTCTGGAGATGAAACTAAGATCACAACCATGGGTTTTCAAGGTAAGGATTCAATTTCCAGTACTAGTTCTGCAAGTAGCAGCCTCAATGAAACTCAACATGAAAAATAAAGAATCGAGCTTTTCCACATAAGGGTTATTTCAAAGCATACCAAGATAGATACATTATTTGATACTAGTTCACAAGCAAACCTCATTTCTGAAGACACTGTCAAGAAACTAAATTTGGAAACTAATCCTCATCCTAAACCATATTCTTTGGTTGGATATGTGACAATGCAAAATTGAATGTGACTAAGAGATGTAAATTAATATTTTCCATCACTACAAACTTTATAGATGAGGTAGAGCTTGATGTCATTCCATTGGATATTTGTGGTATTGTTTTGGGAAGTCCATATTTATATGATAGGAGAGACATATTTCATCGTCATGAGAACAAATATCATTTTTTTTAAAAATGGGGTTGAGTACATTGTTAGAGCACATAACAAGAAGTTGAATTTATCACTTGTGAATGTTGGACAAATGAAGAGGCTTGTTAATGCTAGTAAGAACTTTGTACTCTTAATGATCAAACCAAAGACAATGTTGAAAAAGAAGATTTCCAAGGATGTGATGCAAAGTTAAAATATGATTTGTATGAGTTTGTTAACAAATATGATGAGATGTTTTAGGAGCCCAAAGGTTTTCCTCCTAAAAGAGGTATCCAACATGAGATCCAATTACAACAAGATTGTCCTCTTCCAAACATTGGCATGTACAGGATGTCATTCATGGAGAATGCTAAAATAAAAAAACAAACCCAAGAGTTGCTTGACAAAGGGGTTATCAAGCCAAGCACATCGCCATGTGGGTCACCAATTCTTTTAGTACCAAATAAAGATGGTACATGGCGCATGTTCTTTTAGTACCAAATAAAGATGGTACATGGCGCATGTGTGTAGATTTCAAATCCTTGAACAAGATTACGGTAAATAATCGTTACCCTCTTCCTCGAATTGATGATTTGCTTGATCAATTGAAATATGTTGTGTATTTCACTAAGTTGGACTTGAGGAATGGTTATCATCAGATTAGGATTGTTGAAGGAGACACATGGAAGACAACTTTCAAAACAAAGCAAGGTTTGTATGTATGGATGGTTATGCCATTTGGGCTTTGTAAGCTCCTGAAACATTCATGAGAGTTAATAATATTGTTTTAAGGCCTTTGCTTGATGATTGTGTAATTGTCTACTTGGATGACATATTAATATTTAGAAAATATTGAGAAGAACATATTAGGCATGTCAAGAAAGACTTAGATGTCTTGAAGAAAGAAAATTAGTTTTTAAAGATGTCTAAATGTGAGTTTGGAAAGACCTCATTAGTTTACTTGGGACATATTGTTGGAGGGGGGCAATTGAAGATAGATACCTCAAAGGTCAAAGTCATTTTAGATTGGCCCAAGCCCAACAATGTAGTTGAGGTTAGAATCTTTTTGGGAGCATCCCAATATTGGAGAAAGTTTATTTCTAACTATTCCTCAATTGCATCTACATTACATGTCATGACAATAATTAAGTAGGTTTTCCAATGGGGAGGCAAGCAACAAAAAAACTTTGATGCATTGAAGGAGAGAATCAGTTCAGCTCCAATTCTTGTACTTCTTGATTTAAGGCAGCCATTTGAGATACAAAAAGATGCAAGTAACTATGCCATGGGAGAAGTCTTGTTGCAACATGGTAAGACCATATGTTACCATTCTAAAACTTTTAATGGTGCAGTATTTAATTATCCTACATATGACAAGGAATTGTATGCATTGGTGAAAAGTGTGAAAAAGTGGAAACACTATTTGTTGGGAAAGGAAACTATTATTCACACTGACCATCAACCTTTGCAATACTTGCAATCAAAAACTAAGCTACAATAGGCAAGACATTTTAGATGGATGGGTTTATTGCAACAATTCCACTTGGTGATAAGGTATAAGAAAGGCATTTATAACAAGACTGACGATATGTTTTCTAGGCCTATTAATAGTGCTTCAATTATTCTTAAGCATAATTCTATCATGCATGAGAGCTATGTTGAATATTATGCTTTAGATGTTGATTTTAAATATGTATATGCAACTTTGTGTCAAGCTAACCAAGTAGAGGAATTGGATTACCATGTGCATGATAAAATTTTGTATCATCTTGGCAAGATATGTATTTCATAGGGTGAAAGAGTCAAAATCATAAGGGAAGCACATTCTTCTCTTATTGCTCTCCATTTCAGTGTAGGCAAGATGGTGCAAAATTTGCAAAGGTATTGCTATTGGCCTAAAATGAATGAAAGTGTATCATGATATGTAAGAGGATGTTCTTTATGTGCTACAAGTAAGCCTAAAAACAAAAAGTTAGGATTGTATACTCCACTTTCAGTTCCTTCCCATCCTTGGGAAAGCATTTCCATGGAATTTGTAGGAGGATTAACTATGTTTAAAAAGAATCATGATTATATTTATGTTATGGTTGATCGTTTCAACAGAATGTGTATTTTAAAGACTTGTAAGAAGCAGATTATAGCTAAATAAACGACACAATTTTTTTTTCAACATGTATGGGTACATTTTGGGTTGCCAAATCCATTATTTCTGATCGAGATTATCGATTTCTTGGGAACTTTTTGTCAAGCTTATGGGCACTCATGGAAACCAAGTTGAAAAAGAGCACAACATTCCATCCACAAACTGATGGTCAAACATAAGTGGTGAATAAAATAGTAGTACATATTCTTCATGGTTATTACAACAAACATACTAAGCTTTGGTATGAGCACCTACACTACATTCAACATGCTCATAACCGGGTTAAGCATTCATTGACTCAAATATCTCCATTTGAGGCATGTTTTGGTTACTTGCAAAATCTCCTTTAGATTTTATCTTTGGGAAGGATGTTGCTATTGATGGTCATTATGACATTGATAAAGAAAATAAGTTCATTGAACAAATTCAATTGGTTCATAAAATGGTACAAGAACAGTTGGAAAAGAGCCAAGCCAAGTACAAGATAAGACATGACAAGCATCGTGTTGATCACAGTTTCCAATTTGAAGATGAAGTTTGGCTTCACATTGGCAAAGAGAGGCTTAAAGGAGAAGGTAAAAAGCCAAAATCAATCAGATATGAACATTTTAAAATTCTTGAAAAAATTGGTAACAATGCCTTCCATTTGGATTTGCCTCCTTATATGCAAATGTATGTAGTTGTTAATGTTGAGAATTTTAGATTATATGAGCCTCCTTTGATTGATGATCAAGGAGAGCATGTTCAAATTCCTTCAATAGATGACTTCTCACCAGAATATCTTTCAGAATTGCAACAGGATACTATCCTTGACAGAAAGACAAGAACTTCAAAACAAGGGCATGTGGAGTACCTTTGTGTTGGTATCAAAGGTGAAAATCCAAGAAAATATAAATGTAATAAGGTTGGGAGGGTGAGAGAACTATACCCTCATATACAGGTTTACTGAAAATAGTCTTTTGGAGGTCCAAAAGCTTCCCAATGGGGAGGAGTGATCTAGGGAATCAAAAAGTGCTCCAAAATAAAAGTGTTCAAACGTGTTAAAAAATGGTACCATTGCATAAATTCCGTCCTCACAAATCCAATGAAACTTGAATGGGATCAAACAAATTTCATATGGAAAAGTTATGGTGTTCTGTCCATTTTCCCAAACAGGGAAAATTTTTGCTGTCTGTGCAGTCCGTACATGCTGACGTGGAAACTGATTGTGCAGTCCATACAGACATATAGGTGGTTTGCCAGGGTAATGATGTGGACCAATGTATGGTTGAAATGTGGTAGGTGACTGGTGCATATGTGGTCCAATGGTACGGTGCCATGTGGACCACTCAGGAACTTCCACGTGGTACCCCACCGACCTGTAAAAGGTTGATTGGAATTCATGGGGGTTGAACTTGTGACCTCCGGATGAATGGACAGAGTGCAGGACAAACTCACCAATCCCCATATGGGGTGTTTCTTACCCTGTAGTGGCACCATTACCTTTTGATTTTACTTTGGAGAGGAGTTGGCGGTAGGGCCGAGGAGTTGGCGGTAGGGCTGAGGCTTAGCCCCAGCCCATGGAAACATGACCTACCACCAATGACACATGGCCAAGAGCATGGGGGATTTATGGGGCTAGCCTATGAGTGTGGGTGGTTAGCTTGAGCCCTTGGGCACATAACCCCATACAACTAGACTTTTCAGAGGGTTGGCGCCAATTTCACTAAATTTGTGCCAAATCCACCCACGCGCCCAAAAATGAGAGAGAGCTAGGTTTTGGACTGGGTTCCAGGTTTCAGCAGACCGTGTGTGCGTTTTGGAGACAGATTTGGTTGTAGGAGAAGGGAGAAACTTCTAGGAGGGATAAGTTCTTCAATTTTTGACCAAATCAGGTGCAGAAAGAGGCTAGACAGGGGTTTTCTACAATTCTGAAGCTATCGGAGCTATTATTTTTTCCATTTAAGCATTGTAAATTGTTGTTTTTCACATATTGAACACTTAATGAAAGAGGACCATTGGAAGCTGGACCAAGATATGTATCCCAAGAGAGGCGTGAAATCCTTTATCGTTTGTTTTGTTATGTGTGTTATTTGATGGTTGTTTATCTCTGTTATTTCTGCAATTTTAATTCCAAAACTCATTAAAAATATACGTTCTTGAAAATTGATCCATTACCTAAGACACATAAAATTTCACTTGCATTTTGTACAAGCCTTCAATTTCAGATCAACCAGCTACCCAATCAGTCCAAGGCATGGGGGATATCAGTGTGTGGAAAAATGGCAGTGTGGATGGTTGCACAGTATTGTGGATGAGTGCATGAATTGTGGGAATTTGGTGTTTCCACTTCGTAGGGAAACTTGTGGTTTCTACTTTGGAAAAATTTGGGGTTTCAAGTTGGCACAAAATTTGGGGTTTCCATTGGATGTAGTTGTGAATGAAGGAATGAGTTTGGGAAAACACTTGTATACTACATATTTTTTTAGATGTTATTGAGGGCGAAAATGAATTTTGGTGGGGGAGGATATTAAGCCCTCGCTAAATACCCCGATCATGCGCATGTGTCGCATCGAATCACAATAGTACTTATGCATGGGTTATGAGCATGTTTAGGAGATTTGGGAGAGTAGGAGACTTGTCCTTCACTTATAGTGCACAATGAGGTGGATCGAGAGATGACTTGAATGAGTGGACCCATTCACCTCTTATGCAGAGACAAGTCATGTAACGAGATGTGCCATATGGGAGGAGGTGGACCAAGTATGTGGAGTGAATCAGGTAGGTGGTTCAAGTGCACTACACATAGGAAGACCTAGAGAACACATGGCACACTCCTTTGTACACCCTGACAGGTAGATGTATTCTCACAAGGTAAGGCATGATGAACTGATGGGTGTGCGCGCACCTTGGTGAGACATCGAGTCACCTTTCCCCATGGAGAGACATGTCGGTTCATGGACTTTGGAGCAGACCAATCAAGTATATATGGAGGGAACGAAGGGGAGATAAGGAACCATTAGACATAACGCATAGCAAATCATCATAGAGGGGAGTTTTAAGGTGGATTTGGGTAGAGGGTGTGAACCCCTCCCAAGGATATGAGTCACATATTGGGAGACTCGTTTTTCCTTGAGGAGTTTGCAACAGAGACAATAGGTGGGTGAGTTATCTTGAGACAATCTAAATGGTAGACAAAATTGGAGTCTAGGGCCAGTGTAGAAGTGTGGATCAGATGTGTATGAGGTGAGTTTGTGGAGTGGTTGAAGTCTCAGGTGCATTCTGATGTGTGTTGTGATGTGAGTCTTGGAGTGTGTTAGTGGACGAAGTGGTAGAACTAGTAGGGTGCGCCTGGGTAGAGTATTGTGGACTGATGAGGGTGGTCTCCCTATGACACCAAGGGTGATTGAGGTGTGATATTCCTAGTGCAACACATCTGAGTTTTGGAGACAAAATTCAGGGTTTTCATTATATGAGTTTGTGTAGGTAGCTGGGTGGGCACCGAACTTGTATTTTGTAAACAAGAGCTTCGAAATCCATTGTATCTCCATTGTATTTCTATATATTGTTGTAGCTGGTTGGTGTTAGGAACAATGGTGTTTCCAAACCAATCCATCACATACTTGTGTATTATTTATGATTGTTCTATTTTTATGCATGTACTATTGTATAAGTTAATAATCTAAAAAAACCAAGTATAAGAAGATGAGTTGGGTGGATTTAGCTCATGGTAGCCTAGAATGGAGTATGGGTATGTTTTAGGTGAAGAGGTATAGTTGCAGATAAGTAGAATTGAGTCTGTCAGACCAAAAAGTTTGAAAAATAGTGGTTCCGCACACCCTCAGAAGGTGCACGATCGCAATATTTGGGTAGGATTCCCATGGGGGAATGACACCTACCAAAACATAGTGTTTGACTTTCCTAATTGTGATTGATGTTAATTATATTTATAGTGGATCATAAATTCAAATCTACGAGACAACATTGAACAAAACAAATCAATTGGATGTCTTAAATTGATATATAATCTTATCAATAGTTGGTAGTGTGGAAACACCCTTAGGAGGATCTCCACACAAGGATTCAATACTTTTCACACCATGAAGAAGATCATTAAAATGATTGATGATAGGTGAAAAAGTTTAAAAGAATGATCAATGCCCCATTTAAAATTGTAAGAAAATGATTAATAATTTAAATGAGTGTGAGAAGCTCATGTATTATTCATTAAAAATGATTAATACTTGGAATGAGTGGAATTACTCATGTGTTTTTCATTTAATTTGTAAAAAGGGGAAATTATTTGTGAGAATCCACCTCACAAATTGGTTTCCTAGTTTTAAGGGAAAATTAGTTTTGTGTGAGAATCCACCTCACAAATTAGTTTCCTAATTTTAAGAGGAATTTGGGAGTATCATGAGTTGGTTTGGGATTCTTCCTCATTTTATCACAAGTGGGTTCCTAGTCTCAAGGGAAAGTTAAGGTTGGTTGAGATTCTTTCTCATTTTTTCTTTGAGTTGTTATTAGATCCTAAATTTGTGGATCTTGTCTCCTTGAATTATGGAGAGAAGGAAACTATATAAATTACTTATGTAAGCTTTGTTAAGAGAGGCCCTTTGGATGCCCCTTTAGGCCCCTTGGAGAGAGATATTTTCATTGTGAGGAATGTAGTACTTCTGGTGTCTGAAGAAATGTCACTTAAGAGAGAGCCTTAAGTTCTCTTTGTAGAAGAGAAGGTTGCTCCAAGATTTCCTCCCTGTAAGGAGAACATGCCACATTTTGTGAGAAGATTTCAACTCTACTAAAGGAAGGATAATAAAACAATTCATATTCCAAGAGAATCCAGAGACATAGACAGAAAATTATGGTGAACTCTGTTATCACATGGTTGTCAAATTATATGTGTGAGTTTTAATTGCATTCTTTCTTGATTAAGTAGAGATTTAATTACACATATGCACATAATTATGACAATTTTCTCACATTCATATGCAATGTTAATGATTATTTTCTCATGTTCACATGCGATTAAGAATCAACGAAAGGTCCTCATCGTAGAATTTTTGTAGAGAAATATCTCACAGAAATTATCGAACCAAGTGGTATCAGAGCATGTATGACTAGTTTTTCATATTGTGAATATAATCATGGGCAAGGAAAAGAAGCAAGAATGGCTTCATGAGATTGAAGAAATCAACCAAACCATTCAAGAAGAGAACGATGAATTGAGAAGGTTTCTTCAAGAATTAGAAGAAGAAAAGAACAAACTACGACTGCAACTACAAGCTATGGAGGAGTAAGTTGGGGAATTCTTCACTACAGGAGAAGTAGAAAGTCCCTCCAAGACTAGAAAAACTTATGTCCATTGCAGGTATATCAGTTATGGCTCTTGTTATGAAAATATTGATCCTTGCACATATTGTCAGATAATAGAGGATTCTCTTCAGACACCAAGGAACCATGGTGGTTTCCTAGAAGCCTCATCTAGATATTCATCCAACCAAGAGGAGAAGTTGGCCAAAATTCAGAAAGATGACCAAGTGTCACAAACATGAATGGAGGTAAAGAATTCTCCATGTTCGATTCCTTCCCTTTTTAATGATGATGCCTCTTTTGGAGTTTTTGAAAGGCACACCAAGTGAATTGGCTTGAAGTTACTGATGAATATGGGGTATAAAGGAGGAGGTATTTGTATTTCCAAGGAATCATTCAACCATTGGAGGTTGAAGGAAGACCCTGATATGTAGGATTGGGGTATGGTGAAAGAGAATTCTCAAAAGTAGCAGAAGTAGAGGATTCTTCAAGCAAAGAGCTAACATCATCACCAACACCATCTAAGAAAAATGATGGCACATCACTTTATGAAAGTGATATATCTAGCATGCGATTTCAGAGTAAATCAACATCTCCTTGAAAATATTGGGACAACAAGAGCGTTGCAAAGTGTTGGAAGAGAAAATATCTTTACAGTGAAAGTGAGATAGACATGAAGTCACACAACTATTGCACTCACTGAAAAATGAGTGGTCATTGGAGTAGGAAATGTTGGAAGCTTCACGCCGAGATTCATGGTACACCAAGAAAGAATCTTGTACCATATTCTATGTAGTTGGAGGCTAGATCCTCCTCAGTTGAAAAAAAATGGCCAAAATAAAAAGTTCCCATAATTTGAAGAAAACACCACCAAGTCAAAGAGCTTAATGAGAGCTTTCCAATGGCATAAACGACACCTCAAACAAACTCCATATGAAAAAGTTATGGCCATATGAAATGTTCGACAAACATGCAAATCTGGCAAAGTTCGTACAATGTCGATGTTAACATGTTGACATGGAAACACCAAAGGCTTCCATGTGTCATGCAATTTTGGCATTTTTGAGGTACAATTGGATGAGTAAGAAAGTGTCGTGTGTCATCATACAGATGATTTGGTAGTACGAACATGACATGGAACTGACACAACACATGACATGGTTGTACAACAAATGACGTGACATGAGGATTGGGTGCTGACGTATCCATACAAATGTTGATGTGGTAGCACCATAAGCTAAAGGTGTCACCCGAAAATGGCAATTTTGATTGCCACTTGGGCCAATAGAAAAGTTCCATGTGGCACCTCTAGGAGGTGCCACATGGCACCACCTAGAGGCCACCACGTGGCCCACTTACAACATGACATGTGGCACCATTAAGAGGAAGACACACATCATTATATGTGATAGTGAAGTCAGTAGATGACTGGGCATAAGGAAACCAATACGAAGGCACCACGTGGAAGCCCAAATTTACCCAATGAGGGCTAGATCCGAAAAATCAAAAGTTAAAAAGACCATTGTATCAGTCGACATCCAACAACCTAGTGCCATTTTTATATCCACCTGAAAATTTGAATATAAATGGGGATTTGTTCCAACAAACAAAACCAAAAGGGGAGGCCCGCAGGTTTGACCCCAGGAACTCCCACAATATTATCCCAATCCTTAACCAATATGACACAAGTGGCTCTTTGTAAGCCCCACCTGCTAAATATTATTTAAGCCCAATTTATTTCCATTTGAAGGAGGTCTAACACACAACCAAGTGTGGACACATTCTTCGAGGCTGCATATGCGCATTAATTATAGGCTCTACGACCAACATGCATGAAAAATGAGGCAGAGATACCAGGAGGAGTCCATAAATGACAGTGATGGAAGGGTACGCAAGTATAGTCATTTTTGCATGATTTTTTTAGCCAAATTCAATGGGATAGTCTATTTTATGATCTGGACAACGAAATTGAAGTGCTATGGCCAAGCCCATCACTGCTTGGCATGTTTTTTGAGGCTAAGTTTCACCTTTCAGAACAGGGTCAAGTTTCAGTCAAAAGTTGCAGAATGACAAGAAAGACCTACTGGTGGTGTGTTAGTTAGGATTTGAGCAACCGGTTGAGCACCTCAGCATGAAATCCAATGTAATTTTCATGCATTTATGTTTTTTGCCTCTTTTTGGAAATTGCAAGAGGATGAATGTATGTTGCAGATTCCGGTGATCTTTGAGTGCTGCAACAAGGCAACAAGATCTAAATTATTGCAGTAAATAATTTGTTTGATCCTTGCATGCAAACCAATATGGTGTAGTAAGAGGTCATTTTGACACTTCGACAGAAAGTAGTCATGTTTACAGCCAAAAGTCTCAAAATTGTGAGTTGAGTGTGATGATGATGGCATTTTCCTTATTTATTATGTGGCACATGTTTGTAATGGGGGGTTCAAAAACCATAAAGTTACCACTAGTGCACATTTTGGGGGTATTATATTTAATGTTAATGATGTAAAAGGTTGTAATTAGCCACTCTTGAAAGTAATGATGAGAGTGAGAGGCATTTTTTTCTATGCCTAAACCTTGTTAATCCTTGTTGGAAACATTGAAATGGATCTTGTAGACACTGTTGAGTGAGAGGCATTATTTTTTCCAAGGCCTATTTTGGAAATCATTGTAAACTTATCCATGAGTGTTTTATAAACTCTTGGCAAGTATGATACTGATTTGAAAAGTTGTAATCCATGTATTGTTAGCTACAAATTTGCATTGATGCAAGTTTTGGCATCGAAATCCTCATTATGAAGTAAAAAGGTGAAGGTGAAGAAGGGTGTATCCTTTCAGATACATTTGTTATGTAGATCATGGAATCAAATATAGATTTGCATTGATGCAAGTGTGATCATTGACATCCTCATTCTGAAGTACAAAGGTGAAGGAGAAGAAGGGTGCATCCTTTCATAGAAATTTGTTATGAAGATCAAAGAATCAACTATGGATTTGCATTTATGAAAGTGTTGGCATCAACATCCTCATTCTAAAGTACAAAAGTGAAGGAGAAGAAGGGTGTGGCCTATTAGAGACATTTTTTATGCAGATCGAGTGGTGGGGAAGTACATCATGGAGTGTAAGACTCTTCCTAGAAGCTGGTTGTGGAGATTCAAGTTACAGTTTCTCTCTATAATTTTGGAGGACCAAAGTGCTTTTTGTGGGGAAGTATGATCTAGGAGGATCTCCACACAAGGATTCCATACTTTGCACACCATGAATAAGATCAATAAAAATATCGATGATAGGTGAAAAAGCTTAAAAAAATGATTAATGCCCCACTTAAAATTGTAAAATGATTAATACTTTAAATGAGTGTGAGAAGCTCATGTATTATTAATTAAAAAATGATTAATACTTGGAGTGAGTGGAATTACTCATGTGCTTTTCATTTAATTTGTAAAAAGGGGAAATTGGTTGTGAGAATCCACCTCACAAATTAGTTTCCTAGTTTTAAGGGGGAATTAGTTTTGTGTGAGAATCCACCTCACAAATTAGCTTCCTAATTTTAAGAGGAAGTTGTGAGTCCCATGAGTTGGTTTGGGATTCTTCCTCATTTTATCACAAGTTGTTTCCTAGTCTCAAGGGGAAGTTAAGGTTGGTTTAGATTCTTTCTCATTTTGTCTTTGAGTTGTTATTATATCCTAAATTTGTGGATCTTGTCTCCTTGAATGATGGAGAGAGGAAAACTATATGAATTCCTTTTGTAAGCTTTTTTAAGGGAGGCCCCTTTAGGCCCCTTGGAGAGAGATATTCGCATTGTGAGGAATGTAGTCCTTTTGGAGTCTGAAGAAATATCACTTATGTGAGAACCTTAAGTTATGTTTGTACAAGAGGAGGTTGCTCTCAGATTTCCGCCCAGTAAAGAGCATGTGCCACATTTTGTGAGAAGGTTTCAACCCTACTAAAGGAAGGTTAATAAAGCAATTTGTATTCCAAGCAGATCTGGAGACGTAGCTAGAAAAGTCTAGTGAACGCCATTATCACATGGGTGTCAAATTATATGCGTGAGTTTTAATTGCATTCTCGCTTGATTAAGTAGAGATTTAATTACACACATGCACATAATTATGACAATTTGATCATGTTCATATGCAATGTTTAATGATTATTTATTCATGTTCACTTGCAATTAAGCATCAGTAAAAGGTCCCCATTGTATAATTTTTGTAGAGAAATATCTCAAAGAAATTCTCAGATCACCAACTGAGCCATCACATACTTTTGTATTATTTATGGTTGTTCTATCATTATGCATGTATTTTTGTATAAGTTAATAATCTAAAAAACCAAGTATAAGAAGATGAGTTGGGTGGATTTATCTCTTGGTATCCTAGAACATAGTATGGGTATGTTTTAGGTGAAGAGTTGTAGTCAGGGCTAAGTAGAATTGAGTTGGTCAGGCCAACAAGTTTGAATAGTAGTGGTTTTGCACACCCTCAGGAGGTGCACGATCACAAGGTTTAAGTAGGCATCCTGTGGAGACATGACACCTACCAAAACATAGTGTTTAAATTTCCTAATTGTATTTTATGATAGTTATATTTATAATGCATCATAAATTCAAATCTACATGAAAACATTGAACAAAAAAACAATTGGATATCTTAAATTGATATATAATCTGATCAATAGTTGGTAGTGTGGAAAGTAAGAGAAATTGTGATGTCCATTCATTCAAAAAAGATAAATACATATAAAAACTTAAAAATACTAAACACCCTGGGAGTGATGTTCAATGCAACTTAAGTTTTTTTTAAAATGGAAGGTTTTTTCATAAATAATATCAAGATTTCTAAAAGAACATATCTATGTTGGACCTATAGTCTTCATAGAATTTTCTTTACAAACTTGAGTTTTTCCCAAGTCTGTTTTGGCACTTGAGGTCATATGGCATTGCCCCGCCTTGGTTGTAGTAGCTTATCCAGTATGTGCCTAATACAATCAAACTATGTCTCTTCACTTAAGGTCTACCCATAACTTAGCATTAAGATACAATTTTTCAAATGAAACTAAGTCTTACTCAACCAAGTTCATTCAACGATAAGCACACATCCAATAGAAAATTTTAAAACATCCCATGATGGAACATTATGTTTGGATGGTTCATCACACTTCTCCTGGAATCATTCGGTCAGGCGATCGACCTACATCTGGAAATAGTCAGTGGGGTGATCTACCAGATCTCTACATTAGTTGGTCGGGTGATCAACTGGATCTCTACATCAATTTGTCAAGTGATCGACCTACATCCAAAAACATTCAATCGTGTGATCAAATAGATATCTACATCAGTCGGTTGAGTAGTTGTTGATATAAAATACTATTTTATGTTCTCTAAGTCAACCTCATGAAGATAAATCCCCCTTTGTTTTAAAGAGGTGGTACTCTATTTCAAATAACATGCAAGAAACTAAAAGTTCCTAAGAAAGGACCATGCTTTATTCTTGAAGTAAATATTCACATGCAAAGAATACCTGAGAAAGGACTAGGTATCTTGTAGAGAGAAAATATTTACACCATGTTACAAAATTTGTAAACCAAAGAGTATGCGCTAAAATTGGATGACATTTCCATCATAACATTCATCAAAGTAGAACACAATGTTCAACAAAATGGAAAGGAAATTATGGACCATGTTATCACCATAAAAATGTTTGTATGAAACCTAGTTTTCAAGACTTAGCGAGGTGCTAAATTGATGTGGAGGCATGAAAAACTAGAGGACAGGGCCAAGTCTAGCAGGAGGAGAATAAATATGGTGGTAGAAAGGAGTTGATGGGACCCGATAGGTCGCATATCGCAAGCACTCCAGATAAATGCTTGGGGGTATTTTCGGGGTGAGAAGTTGCGTGGAGGATAATTCCCGAAGGTGGGCCAAAAAATAAACTACGTTTTTGAGTCGTGACCACATGGTGCCACTGGTTGCATTTTGGGGCGAGAAGCGGGTTTCCCCAAACCACTCACTCACACCCCCGAAATCAGAAAAGTATATAAAGGGGGCACTTATCATTTATTTTGTTATTAAAAAAAAAAAACACTGGAACGTTTGAAAGTTGGTGTGACCACTCCATTCAACTGAAGCTCAACAGTGCACCAAGCTCACGCCTATTCCACTCATTTCTAGGTATTTTTCATCACCACCATGGACCCTATCATAATATCAGTGATGGAACAAGACCCTGTGTCGAATGAAGAAGCCCTAATTGACTGAGATTCAGATGTGTTCGACACTCAAATCACCGTTTTGCCCATCTCTGTTTCCAGAGCTAATCTGTCCGATAATGTAGGGAAGCAAATACCCTTCTTAGAAGCAATCCATGCCACCATAGTCCCTTACATTTTTGAGGTTGTGTTCCCTTTTTCCGAGTTCATAGGTTGTTGCGTAGAGTATTATTCATAAGAAGAGAAAGTCCTCATCAATAAACATGGGTCTGAGGTCTTGCGTAGGGTAGAGAGTCAATCAATTTGAGGTTCCCTTGGCATACCATAGTCTTTATACACAGCGGCTGGACCATTCAAGGAAGAAAATCTAATTAGGGGTTATAGGGAGTGTCCATCAGAAGTCAAAGATCTATTTTTACAGACAATTGTCAAACTAGAACATATTTCAGAAAGTATTTCTTCGCCAATGAGTGTGACTGTCATGGTTATTGAGTTCCAATGGGTCTATTCTCTGCTGAGTCACATTTTAGGTCTAGATAATTAAAATCATGTGGTTGACATTTTTTTCACTAGAAGTTGCCTTTGGATTGCGACAGAGGTAAGCCTAGTACCCATGAGTTTATATGTTACGGTTAATGGATTTAAAGAGGTGAAATGGGGAAGACTCGAGAGAATATCACTTTAACTCAGGAAACTGGGGCAGTATGCACAAACAAATGAGGTCTTGATCAAATTCAGCTAGTAATTTGTAGTAAGGGTGACTAGGGGGAAGGAATCAAGGAGAATATGTAAAGGTCTACTCTGGACATCAGGTCTTCTAGCAACCTAAGGAGGAAAAACTCTGAAAACAAGATCCTTGAATTCGAAGTTTCAGTAAACTGAAAACATTATAACTACACTACAATCAAACATTCATTACAAAATATTCACCACAATCCATGTGCATCCTTCAATCATGAACATTTAGTATTAGATGCATATAATATGGAAATAGAAGTTGTCTTTCATTAAACAAGAAATCTCATATCAGGTTACATAACCAAAGAACCAGAGCTTCATTAAAACATTACAATCTGGGAGCTTAGCTCGACCATTGACAATAACAAAATATCAAAATTGAATCTTTATACTCAGAACCACTTGCCACCACCCGGAGTTCTCTCTGGTCAATGCATTCAAGGCACGTCATCAGCATATTCTTCTGTCAGGCTGCACTTGCATTCTTCTGTCAAACGCAAGATCATATCGGTATGGGATTTGCAGAAAAATCCATTGACAAGTGGACTTTGTGTTGACAATCTGCCTCCACGGCCAGCTTTTCCATTCTTTCCATTTATGGGATGAAACGAGGTTTCAACCACCTTCCCCATTTCCATTCACTACTTTCATTGGGATCGATAAAATACCTGACACCCATGGATGCTCCAAGAGATGTTCACGACTCGTTCAAGTCAACCATGGGCCTCGAGACCACGCATATCTTCGTCTGTGAACAATACGAACAATTTCATCCTTGGCGCAACTTATCTCCATCGCTTTATGCGACCTCAGGGCATGACCTGGGGATCCTATGTAAAATTTTAGGAATTCACATTTCGAGAGTCTTTAATTTACCTGATTCAAAATATCCCGATGCTCAAATCTACGAACAAAACCCCTCCAGATCGACGATCGGATCTGCTTTACATTTAACGACCAGGATGCTTGCTTGAAAACCTCAGCCACCCACCCCTCAACAAGCGCTTAACCTTCTTTATGGCCCTGCTTCCCATATAACCATGGGCTGTGATCGTGGGACCAACTCTAGGGCGCTTCGCGTTTTGCAACTTTGCGTTTCATGGATCTATGTTGTGCTCCATGATTAAACCCCCAAGTTGCGAAATCATGATTTCTCATATCGGGCACCATGCGTCCCTTTGAATTGGATGGCCCAAATGAATATCAACACTTCGATACTTCAGGTCTTCGACATTTTGGGACTCGAGAAATCTGCGCATTCCTGACTTCAACTTTCTTGAAATGACTTTCTCCCTGATTCAGATCTGGTGCCATGTGTCCTATTAGATCGAATGGCTCCTCCTGACTTCATAATTTGGGGATTCATATATTTTACAAATAACTTCAACAATGTTTTGAGCTCCCAATTCCCGTGCTTATTATTCATCGTCGATCTCTGAAATTTGACATGAAAATTCCTTCACTACATTGAAATTTCTTCCCTTGCTTGATTTGAGTCCATATCAGTCCACTCTAAGTGTTGCACTTTAAACTTATGGCTGCGACCTCTGTAAAAAAATACTTTGGCGACTGGCTGAAGGCTCGGGAAGGAAAATGATTAGTGATAGAGGAAAAGGGGGAAGTGATCAACCTTAGCGAAAACAACAAAGCAGAGGGCCTATATTTCTCAGGTAATACGACAAGGAAAACAGGTCGTTCAAACGAATGAAGGCAAACAGAAGGAAAATCTACAAGCTGAAAGGGAAAAACTTAATATTGGGTCTGCAATAAGAGGAGAGACAAGCAACATTATAGACATAGGTAGAAACCACATACCCACAAGTACTCTGACAAGTTTATATGATAACATTTGGCTCCACAGGGGATGGCATGCTTCTTGCGAGCTACCAAGAAAAGTAGTTCCAGTGTCCTAGTATTGGGTTATGGAGTCTTATCTATTTAAAACAAAATAAACATAAAAACATGAATGGTATTTACAACGATGGGATGTCGACTGCGGCTTCAAACAAAAAACGTTTTTAGAAAATGCCCATTAACAGGGCCACCAAAAACTTCATCACCCTCCAAATTCTGCAACCTGTAAGTATTATTAGGGAATATCTCAGAGATTCTGAAGGGGCCAATCCACAAGGCATCAAATTTACCATGCTTGCCTTTGTCCTAATTTGATGCATCCCATTTTAGCACTAGATTTCCCAGCTGGAAATCATCCTTTCTTACTTTCCTGTTGTTGGTCACTATAATTGCTTAATTAATTTTAAACAAATAAGTGAAACATAAATTATCAACCCAGGGAAGTCTTTTGTTTCAAAGATAGCCACGCACTATATATGCTCAATTCCAAAAGCACTCAGTGTTGTAGTAAAGAAATTCATACTATTTATTCTTGCTTGAATGAACTGAAACTCT
>SNQJ01S0165284.1:0-21110 GCA_010110895.2 Picea sitchensis | reverse complement strand
AAAATATATAAACACATACCTCTTCTTTTCAACATGAATTAAATATCAGTCATCTTCTTCTTCATCTAGTTCAACATCTGTATCAGGATCTGGTTCAGAATCGATATTGGTGAAAGGCTCATTCCTATCAACATCATTATCAATGTCATTTTTGCTACTATAGTTATCGATATCGTCAATGAGATCATTGTCTCCTACATTTGGATGATCAACCACTTCAAATTCTTCGTCTGACACATCGACTACATGAGCCACCTGCTCCTGATATTTATAATCATGATCTTCTTCCTCGTTATTATCTTCATCCTCAGCTACATGATTTTACTTTACTGTTCTTCCTCTTCGATCATATCAAACAACGTATGACCAACCTGCTTTACCAGGTACCTCTGAGTAAAATACTTGCTCACATTGACTTGGAAGAACATAAGGCTCTATACCCAGTTCAAATGTCCTTGTATTAGCCATGGTAAATCCATCATCATGCTCAATAACAGTTCTTTCAAGATCATGTTCATGAATCCATAGCCTGTACCATTTAACCTCAAACAAAACAATTTTAAAGGAATTAAAATCAGACTCAATTATATCCTCCAAAAGGCCATAGTACCTATTCTCAGTTTCTTTCGAATTTCTGTCACTTCTAGAGGAAATGTTGGTGACCTTAAACACTGCAGTTATCCCACAATCCAAGGTTTTCATCTTATCATCCAACATTTTGATATGAAATTTACGACCATTACACCACATAGCCTTGTGATGTTTCAACTGCAACATGGAAAACAAGTAAAAAATAAATTGTAAATTAATAATCCTTGTATAGGACTTACTATATATATATTTCAATAATTAAACAAACCAAATACATTGAAAAATTGGGAAAAAACTAGGAAAATGTGGGTAAAAAATTTAACTTGCCTGTTTATCTTTTAAACCAAAGACTGAATCAACTTCCCTTGATGTAAGATCAGGAAATTGATTTCGATGACAATGCATTGTTTTAATCATCTTACTCGCCCCTTCCCAAGATAACCTACCAAAGTATTCTTCAGTATATTCTATCCAATGCTCCATCCAATCAAGGTTGTTTGCAATGTATAAATGTAAAGCATCCCACTCTCGAGCAACTATATGATAGCATAAAAATTTAATATCATTAATTAGTTATTGTTAATAAATGAATAATTTAATAGATGTGTAATATATTAAATCTACGTCAACATGATCTAGTAATTACCTTTCAAAGTCCTCATTTTTCCTTTCCCCAATAGGACCTCCCCTTCAAATTTGTTGATGGAGTCGAGATGCCAAATGTGAGGCACATTCATATTTTCTACTAATCTAGGTAGATATTGACTAATATACATCATGCATTGATATACCATATATCCCTCAACCATATAACCCTTCGGACGTTCTCTTTGTCTAACAAAATCCTTTAGTGACTTCAACTACCTCTCCACCATCCACATCGACCTTCTATGTATTGGTCCACATAATTCAATCTCCTCAACTTGGTGTATGAGGTAGTGTTCTTGTGCATTGAAAAATGTTGGAGGTAGATATTGTTTCATTTGACACATTAGTCGGGGAATTTCTCTCTTCCAATACCTTATATCTTCTTTATGGATTTCTTTTGATGATAATCACCTACAAATGTCAATGCAATAAAAAAATATCAAGGCATACATAAATTTGCAGATAAAAGATAATATGTCAAATATAAGTTCCAATACAAATCACATGAGTACATTTTCCTTATAAAAAAATACTTACCTCATGTATTTGCCAAGTACATAAATAATTTGTTTTTAGCTGTTGTCAAAGTCATCTGGGAGAGATAAATGTAGAACATACTGTAACAAAAAACAAATAATTATTATTTGTTTCCAAAAAATGCGTACCAATAAGAAAATATATTATAACCTACTAATTACCTTAATGAATGTATGCTAGTCATGTGTTTTAACCCCGCCAAAATCACCTTTTTTAGTTAAGATATTTTGTATGTTCAACGAAAACCCCATCGGAAACCTAATTTTTTGAATGACCTCTTTTACAATATTGCTCTGTTGCTCCCTCAATAACCAAGGAAGACTAGAATTTTGTTCACGACCATCACCATTAGAATTAATAATAAAACTTTGCAAGGTGTGATTAGCTTCTCGGATGTCACAACAAATCTTTCCAATTCTCTCTTTGTCAGTCCTTCCATCTAATGTTCACCATAACAATTATGTTATGTTCTTCCCAATATGCATTGTATCAAACAAATGAACTATTTGTAGGTGCTTGTAGTACGACAATCTACTGAAATGCATCAGGTAACTTTTCATTCCTCGTGGAAGCCCATTCGTGCCTTAACGACAATCATGAAACATCAACAAATTGAAATTAACACTAATTAATGGGACAAAATGAAATTAATACTAATGAAATTAACCAAAGATTTATATAATAGGTCATACATAAATAATTTGTGTACCTTGAAGATTTCTAATATATTCCAACTTCCATAGGTGAGGTGTCATTCTTCGTGGTTTTTTTCCATTTTCTTCTTTACCATTGAACTTTGCTTTGTCTGTAGTTCGATAGCTATGGTTCTTAGGCAGAAAGTGCCAATACTCATCAAATACTTCCTTTGCTAAACTCCTTGAACGACGAGATTTTATCCTAGGACCACAAACTGGGCATGCAAATTTACCCTTTGTTTGAAGACCTACAAGATATATGAATAAATGTAGTGTCAAATTAGAGTTACAATTTAAAATAATGCATGATTTTTTCAAGAAAGATATATAATATTAAATCACAAAAATAAAGTAACATTAATATACCACAAAAACGTGTTAACCCGGGAGCATCATGAATTGTCCATGATAGTATTCCATGGAATTGAAATCGTCTTTTCCCTATTGGTCTAGAGATGTCATACATAGTGATGTCAACCCATAACTTCAACAACTCATCAATGAGAGGCTCAATATATACATTCATATCTTTAACATGGTACCTACCTGATTGGTTCAACCTAATGCATGATTAATTATACTTATCTAGATGTCATGATATATAAAATAAATAATTACCATGCACGAAACAAAGAAATGATATATTTTGTCATGCTTTAAAGCAAATAAAAGATAATTAAATACCTGGAACAATCATTGCCAACATTGTGTGCTCTCTCTTGATCGACATCCAAGGAGGAAGTTTCTTGTTTATAACAAAAACAGGCCACACTGAGTATGTATAATGAAGCTCTCCAAATGGATTGACACCATCAACTGCCAACGAAAGTCTAACATTACAAGGTTCTTCTTTAAAAATTGGCCACTTTTCTTCGATGTATTTCAATGTATAACCATCTATAGGCATTCGAAGAACATCGTCTCGACGTCTATTCTTTGCATGGAAATCCATAAACTGTGCTATACTTTGGGACCTGAACAACGGCTAAAAACATGGAATTATCGGAATATAACGAAGAACTTTGCAAGACACCTTCTTTAATGCTTTATCGGTTCGATATCTACTTATTTGACATTTTGGGCATTCATTTTCCAATGCATATTGTCCATAATATATGATATGATCATTAGGACATGCATCAATAGCCTGATAGTCCATTCCAATTTCTTTCATAATCATGGATATTTCTTGATATGTGCGTGGAAAAATATTTTACATCGGTAATAGAACATCACCTAACAATATACAAAATTCTAAACGATAAGTCAATGTAAACAATATTGATCATCAATATATCATCCAATATACTAATTTACAAATTAGAAAACAATAGCAATATAGGAATAAATTGAACCTTTTAAGTATTTGTGAACCTGCAAGCATAAATAATTAACAAATTAAATACCTTAGTATCTGTGTGAGACATGTGTTTGATAAACCATTCAAAACCTTCAGGTTCACCAACAACAATATAGCAGATAAAAGATTTATTGTTGAACCTTCATAAAGAGGTTGACATGACTTCTTGAGTAGAGGATCAACATCATGACTATCATCCTGGTTGTCCTCATCCATTGGAGAAAACATGTCTTCGATCAATCTATGTATCTCATCTTCCTGATTTGAATCACTAACGTTATCTCCATCCATATCATCATTAATAACTTGATTAGCAACTTCAATATTATGATCTCGAAGTTCATCTCCATGTAAGGTAGTATTTTTGCTAGTACTTGACAAATAACTCTCTGGAGGTCGACACTTTGAGGGTATCGTCTATATATTTAAAAAACAACATAGAAAAGTTACTATGTATAGAAAATATAAAAATCCATACAAGAAATATAACTAAAATTCATGACATACTGATTATTACAGAGAATACATTAAATATTGAATCCTCTTACCAAGGGATGATATTCATAACCCCCTTCAGCATGCCCCTTCTCCCTACAATGTTTTTGGGTTGTTGTTATTAAAAGTCTTCTATTTTGCAAGCCTCTGCAATCATAGCAAGGGCAATAAAATTTTCCATCGCCCATCGCCTCTAATGACGCTCTTAACCGAGCAAGCTTCCTGTCATTTTCGTTCATTGTGACAAATCCTTGTCCTAACAAGTAATTGTCTTACCTACACCATACCAACCATTAAGTTGTCAATTTTTTATATTTTGCCGACTCCTTTCGATTATGATATGTTTATTTACAGTGACCTACAAATTTATAATAAGGTCAACATCTTTATAATAAGGTGATCATATGTGTAGAGGATCAACATCATGATGACATAGATAGCATCTTTATAATAAGGTCATATGTGTACAAATTTTTTCTTTATATAATAAGGACATATACACCTAACACAAGTTTAGGGTTAGTGTTTATGTATCTTATTAGTCCCTTCTAAAGTAGGGAATATAGCAATCAATTACTATCATTTCACCAAATAGGGTTGAGTTTCAAGAGAAATTCCATATCTTTATCAATGAAAAGAGAGAGAGATTATAGCTACAATTGAAGGGAAAAGGGTATGTGGATTCCATAAACCTAGAATATTATGGAATCAACATACCGTTTTCAATAGAATATACTAACTATATCCAAAAACCAAAGACATGAAATATGGTACTACACATATTATATAAATATATTATCAAGGAAAAAATAAGCTAAATGCAATTTGGACATTTGAAAAAAAAATTACAAGTTAAATGAGTACATCAATAAAAAATAAAATACTAACCTTGCAAGTTCAAAATCTGAGCTATGTAGATCGAGAATTGGATTTGTTCAACTGGTGGGTGACGGAAAAAATAAACAACTCAAACAAAAGCCAAGAACAGTGTCACAACTATAGAAATTGTGTCACAAACTCTCCTAAAGTCACATATATATAGATAAAAAAGTCAACTAGCCTTTAACACCAACCAATGAGATAGGCAAAATTTTCGTCACTATTGCCATGAAAGTTTGTCACTATAGAGACAAAAATGTCGACTAGGTTAAATTAATATTTTCGTCGATATTGCAATGAACTTTCGTGGCAACAGTGATGAAAATCCCGCCCTGTTTAAAAAAATTATGAAACTAGTAGAAGCCTGGAAAATTTTTGTGGGATAATCCACCCATATGTAGTAGTGTGTAGAAGCTAAAGAGATAGAAGAGTGAGTATTTCCAGTACATAAATACAATGTACCTACCTTCTCTCATTTTTCTATAACCAATGATCCTTTGATGACATTCCATGTCTTATCTGTAAATATGGATATGCAAACTTCACTTTCCAACTGCCCTGTTAAAATTAGATTTTTCCTTAAATCTAGAGCATGTCTTACCTCTTTCAACAACCATTGGTTTCCATTGTGTTACTTTATTTTTACCTTTCCCATCCCAAAAAAATTTCATGGTGCATCATCACCCAAATGAACCTATCCAAAATAATCTTGATCATAATCTAGAAAATGTTTCCCATGGGGTGTGGAATGAAATGAAGCCCCTGAATCTACTACCCAAGACTCATAAATATTATCTACAGAAAGAATCAAAGAATATTGTAACACATCACCTGCTACATTTTCTTCCTGTTGTCCATCTCTTTGTTTCTTTGGAGCTCTGCAATCTTTCTTTAGATGTCCTTTCTTCCCACAATTCCATCACTCTATCTTTCCAAGTCTGGATTTGGATCTTCTCTTCCTAGAATTCCCGCGGTTCCCTGGGCCCTTTCCTCTATCCTTTTATCCTCCCCTGTTCTCTATGATCAATGCATTACTTGATGTCTCACCTATGCTTTTCCATCGCATTTACTCACTAAGGATAACACCAACAACATCATCAAAGTTTAAAGTATTTGAACCAGATACAGAGTTACTTACAACCATGACCAAGCCGTTCCATCTTTCTGGAAATGAGTACAAGATTAGAAGAGCCCTGACCTCATCATCAAAGTCCACTTTTATATAACTTAGTTGATTAGTAACCGTATTAAAATCATTTAAATGATTTTCAACAGAACCACCTTCTGACATCTTCATATTAAACAATCTCTTCATTAGAAATACCTTATTGGACTTCGAGGTTTTTTCATACAATTTAGCCAATGTATCCATCAAACCCTTCATTGTCTTTTCTTTCTAAATATTGAATGTCACCGACACTACTAGGCTCATTCATATCATTCCTAGAGCCTTTCTGTGAAGAATCTCCCATTCTTCGTCCTTCACAGCTGTCATTTTCTTTGCCATTCCACCCAATGGTAGGAATAGATCCTTATGATATAAATATTCTTCCATATGCATCTTCCATAACTAGTAGTTTCGGCCGTTAAATTTTTTGACCGAAAACTTTCCATCTTCCAACATTGCTCCCACTCGAACCAAGAAACCTCTTTTCCTGGGAGTTACCTTTCCCTCTGATACAAGTTGTTAGAAAAAATAGGATCCCAGAGAAATAAAATAAAACAAATGTGGAAATAAACTATAGAAGATACACAATACAATAGAGACACATATATACGTGGTTCACCCAGTGCGGGCTACGTCCACCAGAGAAATTGTTAGGTCCTTCCTTTATTATTATCCAGCAAATGAAGGGATACAACCTACAACAAACCCACTGTAACTTTCTCTTCATTCTCTCACAGTCTCCTATCTCAGAATACAATATTTGCTATCATGCATAGCTGCAATAATTTCCCCTCATAACAGAGAGTTTCCTTCTAGGGAAAAAAACCCTAACATAATTTATACCATTAGATATGCGACCTTATAATGAACGGTCAATATTTTCAATGAAATTACAATATGCATTTACAAGGCAATTTTTCCTTTGGGGGCTTCTCCCCTGAACCCCCATCGGGGAATGCTTGCCCCTAGACCCCGCAGAGGGGGTAACCCCGGTCTACACTCCCCCACATGGAAGAGCATACATTATTATGGGGTGTAAATTCTACATGCATTATAAACATGGTTGAAAACAAAGACCTTTGAATCTGGAAGATAATCGAGCTCCACAACCAACAACAAATTTGATGTTGCTACTCTTAGACCATTGTAACGAATTTGGGATTCATATTCATGGAACCAATTTTTCTTATTGAATTTGATCACCTGGTGAATATCTCTTCTTAGGGGAGTCTCAATTCTCCTTGGTTGGATTGTGATTGTGTTGGTTTTGTGGTGGTATTCTCACATGTGTCTTCCTTTTCTATCACCCTTTGGTTTCACTTTTGATGGAAGTGCAACATACTACCCCATTATGGTGGTTTTGTATATATTATTATCTTGTATATCGATTATGGTTGTATTCCTATAATGGGATATACGATGATGGCTAGGATATATATTTTTCATGATTGATGAAGTGTCCTAGTGAATTTTGCATGATCATGTGGTATTATTTGATGAAACTAGGAGGGGTGTTTTACATGGTACGTATATGTTATAACTATGATGGGGACACAATTAATGTGGGATGGGTTAGTATTTTTATTATGTCCCTTTCTCTCATGATGTTGTTATGGTGCTATGATTCAAGTAACCATTGTTAGACTTTCCAAGGAGATTTAACTTCATAATGTCACATTTGTTAGACCTCGCTTAGGGTGGAGGTGTTTCATGACGTTAGTACCCTCATTGATATGTTGTTTCATTAGTTTGAGTTAGAGAAGGGGTGTTACTATAAGATTTGATGTTGATCTAAAATTTTCTTAGGTGATATGGTGGTTTTGATCTAATAACCCCTTGTTGTTCATACACTTTAGGTTGGAATTTATGTTTTTTTGTTATCATGGAAGGGTTTTCATAGGGATGACATCTTTTATTTACATGGTATAACACTTTACTGAAGTCTATGCCTAATTGGTACACATGTTCATGGTGATTTAATTTTCCAGTGACTAATTGTGAGGATGGATATCATTGTATATAAGAATTAACCTTTGTGCACACCTTTTGAGGTTGTTTAAACTATTCAATGGTTAAATTAATTTAATTTATTCAAATAAAGGTTAATATTTGTGGAACCTATTTCATTGGATTCCTCTTCACCCTTGAAGGGGGGAGGTGGAACATTACATGAATTTACTTGGTCATCTTATTATATTTGGGCATATCCTTGGAAGGTGAACTTTTGGAAACACTTATTAATACTTTTGAAGTTATATATTTTGGTATTTCATGGAGTTCGGGCATGGTCAAAACTCTAACTCACTGCTATGTCCTTGGATTTTCTTTGTTAGTGGTTTCCCAAGTACTATTTTGGGGTTTTACTACTTCATCTTGCAAATTCATCCATGGATTTGATTACCTTGGAATTCACACATGTAGAGTGGTTTCATGCATGCACATTCTTGGAGGGTGCATTCGATTTTGACACTTGGAATTTGCCTTGGTTTGATGCCTACTTTTTGTGGTGCATCCCCTTCATGGGAATCATTTTGTTCATACTACTATTTTTTTTTGGATTGGGGTCAATTTCCTTAGAGAGTCTATCTTCCACATGTAGTAACATGGTCAACTATGGATTCTAGAGAAGTCTAACTACTCCATTATTAAGATATTTGTTAGAATTTTCATGGAGTTGGTTGGAAAATATTAATATTATATTTGTATGAGAGATGAGACTTTTTCTACATAAAGAGGAGTTTTGTATTCATTTTGATGGTTGTAGTTTTTGGGATTGAGGATATCTCCCCTTGGATTTTATTTGTATACAACATGCTTGGACCTAATGGGGAATTGGAGGTACATTTTTCATTTGATGTGATGCTTTATTGAAACCCTATATTTTATGTGTTGATTTTGTATTAGGAAACCTTTGTAGCATGCTATGATTACCTTTATAATGAACCATGTGTTCTTTGGATAGAATAATGTGAGTAATTACTCCTCTTATATATATCATTCTTATGTTAATATTTCATATAATAAACAATTTTTTTGTTAGATTGGGCACCTCCATTCTTCCAAGGAAATTTTATGTTATATAAGTCAAAGAGTTAAGGCTAATGTATGGCATGCATAATTGCACATATTGCCTTACATTACCATATAATTTCCCTGTTTGATATATACTCCCATGATTCCATTTACCCAAGATGTGATTAGGCACTCAATCTAGGGATTTCTACCTTCATATTCCATTCCTGCACCACTCATTTCTTCCACTTCTACCACAACCATTTGTTTTTCTTAGGCTGACTCTTCACAACATCACCTGGATCCTCCACTCTATAGCCTTATCGATCCTATCTTTAGACAATTCCCCTTTAATTTGAAGAACATCCAACAAAAAGTCTGAGGAACAGATACCATGGCGACAGTGGATAGGCTTCTTGTTGCACAATACTATCTCTTTAATACTTAAGAGATTACATCATATGGATGTGTTAGATTTCGTTCAATTGGTAAATCAAAACAACTTAGTCACAAATTAGCCAAATTTTCACTAATGTGTTCTTCCAAACTTCTAGTATGGTATTAGCTAGATTTAAAAACTAATACAAAAATATCACGATTAAAACTCTAGTTAGTAATTGATCATATTGAAAGAAATACAAAAATATTAGGATTATAACTCTAGTTAGTAAGTGATCGTATTAAAGAGACTAATATGACCATGGTGACATAATCCCTTTTGTCAATTGGTAAATCCAAACAACTTCTTTTTGAAATAGTATGTGTAATGTAAGAAACCTAATGAGTAGTTAATGGACACTAAAGTAGTTAATTTGTAGAACCTTTTAACATAAAGATTATTATTATTTTGAGTTCAAGGTTTTTTCTTCCAATTTGTTTTCTAAGGTTTACAAGTGAATTATTGGATAGGCACATATTTATTGGATAGGCACATCATTGTTTGGGGAAGCTATAGCTCAATATTTTGTCCTTCAATTCAAAAGTTTCTAAGTATAACTTAATTGTTATGTCTTTCATTTCATTTTGTTACAATTGTATTTTATTTGTTTTCTATTTTTGGTTTGGTTATAATTTTTTGTTTTATTACTAAGTTAATTTTTTTGCTAATTAATTTTTTTGAAATATTGGTGAATTTTAATATAATTTTTTTTTTTAATATTGATAAGTTTGTGGATTAAAGTTTATCTCTTAAGTTAATGTGATAACAATATTGAATTAAATATTAATTATTCAATTTAATATTAGTGTTAAAGGTTAATTAGTATTAAAGGTGTTTAAATATTGGTGAATTTTAATAAAAAAAATGTTTTTTAATATTAATAAGTTTGTGGATTAAATTTTATCTTTTAAGTTAAAGTGATAACAATATTCAATTTAATATTAATATTAAAAAATAATTATCCAATTTAATATTAGTGTTAAAAGTTAATTAGCATTAAAGGTGTATCGTGAAAGTCGTTTATTATGCGAAATTCTTCCTAATATGATAGACTATTTAAATCATAGTAAACATATGTGCACCTTCGCTACATTCAAATTCTTAGAAGAGTAAAAATGTAAATTCTAAATGGTTTTTATGTTTAAAAATCATAGAAATGTTATACATGTTAGCTTTTTGGCATTTAGTTAATTTAAAAACTATTTAGACCTAATTAGTGTATTAAAGATGTGTGACTATTTATAAGATATTGAATAAAAATTATAGAGATATTTGATAATAATTTTCTACCTATATATTATGGTTATAATATATATTAATAGTATTGTTTTGCCGATAAAAAATTAAAACATAATATAATATTTAAAGTTTATTCTTTTATTTTAACGTAAATGAAAATAGTGGCTCATGAATCTGGTATTGCCATGTTCTTTTAACTTGTTTAACCTCATGTATTGTAATTGTATTGAATCTGGTATTGCCATGTTCTTTTAACTTTTTGAACCTCATGTATTGTAATTGTATTGAAAGTGTTGAGCAACCATATAACTTTTTTGGTTATGCTATTACTATTTATATATTATGCAAAGTCTACAACAAGTCAAAAACAACAGTCTAAAATATTATACTGTTTTTGTACTAATTTTCTGATCCTCTTAGGGTAAAAACTGATCATATATATTAGTGTATATTTTTAATTTTTTTCTAAACTCATATATTATAATTACTGAAAATATTCAACAATCATATAGTTTTTTTTTACACTATTACTCTCTTTATATATACAATATATATTATATATTATAGAAAAAATCTACAAATAGTAAAAAACAACCATCTAAACTATGCATAAAATCTACAGCAAGTAAAAAACAACTATCTAAAATATTGTACTGTTTTGGATTTGCTGATTGTCTGACAGTAAAAGCATACAATTTTTAGTCTTGCCTCCCATAACACATAACAAACACCAGTTCATTTGGTTAATACAAAACACAATAAAATAAACTGTAATGAACAGAAACATGAATAGGGTTAAATTCAATTAATCATAAATGATATAAGTTTTATTAATGATTATGTTTAAGTTCTAATTTTTAAATTACAATTAAAGTTCTGAATGGAAGGTCGAAATCTCCAGAAACATGGACAAACCAAAATGCAAATTCTAAATCTCAAATTATCTAAAACATGGAAAATTCTATTAAATCCCATCACCAAAGCATGCATTATTTTCAAATCTGTGTCATATTTTAAGAGCGATAAACCATCGTTCGCAAAAATTTCAGTAAACTTTACTAAATCTCATCATCGAATTTCATTACAGTAAAATAATCACAAAATTACACTCCCGGGCTCTCGCGAGAAATCTTGATCGGTGCTGCCGGTGTTGCTGTTAGTATCATCGCTCGATCTCCGATTCTTCTTCCGACCGTTACCGGTGCTTTTTCTTCGGAAGTAATATTTAGATATTCGGCCTGAACTCCTGAACCAGAGGATTACACAGTATACGATTCATCCATAATTCACTGTTTAGTCACAGTTTAGCTATGATGAACATCCTCGCGTTTTGTCAAATTGCTGAGTACAGAAAGTTTCTTGTCCCACAAACAAATAAGGAAGTCTCATACACCAATTTGATTGGCTTGGTCATGAACTTAAAAATAGATGATTATTATTATTATAATATCTCTTCTCCAACATCTTTCATTTATAAATATTTATTTATATAAATAAACTCCAATAATAATAATTATTATTATTATATTATCTGTTAGGCTTAAGTCAGATTTTAATGGGTCAAGATTCAACTTTCAACAATGAAACACATATAATTATAATAATAATAATAATAATAATAATGTATTTTTAAGTTCATGGCATGGCCTAAAGATTTGACTAGTAAAGTCTAGGGAAGTATACATATCCTACCCATCTCTTGATTTGAACTTGTGATATCTTAGGAGCAAATACATGATCATAACCATTAGGTCCACTCAAGCTGTATAATTAACCATTAAGCCCACTCAATATTTTCCCTTTTAATGCTTGATTAATCCTTGAAATTGACAATCAGTGGATTGGTGTTTCAATTAAACTTGAATTATTAATATGGACTGATTTCCAAGAATTTATTAGTCCTTACCTACTGCTAATAATAATAATTATAATTATTTAACTTTAGGTTGAATCCAGATTTCAATGGCTCAATTGGTGTATGAGATCCATTAATTGTGGGACAATGGATTTCTTGTGGATAAAATTTGACTACTAAAATCTACCAAAAATTACATACAGATTTGAATGTAAAACCTCCATAAAAAGAAACATATTATTAACAATTAAACTCACTCAATATTTCTTCTTTTAATACTTTTAGTACCTATTTCATTGATGTGATAAATCAAATAAACTTCATTTTTAATTAAACCTAATTTATTTATTTTTAAGTATTACCCTTATTAAATTAAGTGGACTAGTGTTTCAATTAAAAGTGGATTATTAATATGGATTGATTTCTAAGAATATTCTTACCTATGGCTATTGTTTCGTTCTGGTTATCAGTTCTCGTCCGTTTAAAAAAAATAAAAAAAATAAACTTCCATTTGTATTTAATTTTTTTTTAATATTTGTTTTTATAAAATTTTAAATTTTAATTATATTTTAACAAAATTATATATTTTAATGAGTAACATTCCTTGATGTGATTTCAACATACATACAATTAGGATTGTGTTATAGGATTGTGTTATTGGCTTTGGTCGTTTTGTCATTGGCTTTGGTCGTTTTGTCATTGAACTGCTAAATTTGAGAGTTTTTTAGATTGTGGCACCTCCACTCTCGAAACGGGAGTCGGAAAGAATGAAAGGCTTCCGTGGAAACTCCCTTATAATATGAAAGCTGGTAGATAAGCAAGTTCTACTAAGTAGAAGTAGTCGTAGTAAATAGTTGAGGGAGCTTTGACATTGCAATTGGGGAGACATGGGCATTTTCCAATTAAGCGTTTTTATTCTAGTTTTTGCAGGCCCTTTTTTGGTCTGTTTGATGGGTATAACGCTATGGTTCATTTGTGTGTAAAGTAGGTAGAGCTCCAGGTATTTAGTTTCAATTTTTTTTTATTGATAATTGATGCATTAAAATATATGAAGGATTTTGGGTAATAGTGTAATTTCCACACTTTTGATGAAAGGTGGAAAATTTGGAGCTTTAGATAGTGCAATTTCCACAATTTTGGTGAAAGTTGACAAATTTGGACCTTTAATACATACAAAATAGAGAAGATTTTAATATTTGGTTTATACCTGAAGTCTCAAAGAATTTTGTGGCTCCAAACTCAAAACCCTTTAACTCTTAGGTTAAATTTATGGAACATGTGGGGAAGCATTCCATGGTAGTTAAGAGGATTTCATTTATATGCATAGTAATAAATTCATTAATATGTTTAGGTTATTACATTTTTCCTATTTTTTTATTAGTCATAATAACATTTATGGTAAGTTCTGATTTTAGTGTTTACATGTGCTTATTGTTTATTTTGAGGTTTTTGTTTAGGTAAAAAGGTTATGATCCTTAGAAGGATAAAACTGAGTATGCAAAGGTGTTTTTATTTAATTTATATATTTCTTTTTTGAGAAATACAAGTGCGTAAAATAAATTTGCATTGATATGTTTGCAATTTTGTGAATTTTGGCTATAATATTTTAAGAAGGTAAGGGATTACTTGGATATCTTAAGGGTTTTATATTTGTGCTAAAAAGACATTAAGAGAAGTGTTCCAAGATATAATGTCCACAACTAGGATTGGTGGAAATATTATTTTTTCTACGCAAGTTATTATTTTTCTTTGTGTGATTTTATCAAACACTTTGTTGGAAATGTCTTACAAACAATTTGCATATGTCACCAAGATACGAATATTGTCAAATATATGACATACACCCATTACCAATAGAATAGAGAAGATAAAAATTATCAACTCCATGCATACACCAATCTACCTCCAACCGAAACAAACACAACTGAATCTACAATGGAAATCCTGGATGGATTCACCTCTTGTCTAGGATCCAATGGAAACCCTCGATGGATTCCCCTCTTGTCTAGCTAAGGTAGATATTGCACCATCGAAACCAAACCAATAGTGGAACAGTTTTGGTAAACCCTAATGACACAATGGTTCCAAGAGCACTTCCAAAATGAGAGATGAAATCATAATGTCAAAGTGAGGGTCTACCCCTACTTTTATCTTTTATGCATGCCTTCTATAACTTTCTCTTTTTGACCAAATAAATTGTAACCCTTATCCCCTTTTTGACTAAATCAAATATGACCCTTATTCCCCTTTTTCTTTCACTTTACGATTAAAAGTCATTCTTAATAGATAAGTTCTAATTTCACTTTAAATACATAACATCTCCTAACTAAGTGACATTAAATAACCCATTTTGACTCCCTTTTTCTTCACTAACAAGCCACAAAAGTCATTTCCACTTTCGAATAGGGGAATACATAAATGGGGACATGAGACAAGATCACCATGATTTTGCTAAATTAGAAGATTAGGAAGGTTGGTAGTGTGACAAATATTTTGAAAATGATATATAATATGGATATATGTTGGATACTGTAAGAGATATTGATTTTCATCTTGAACCCTCATATTGTCACAAACATGACAAATTCTCTCATCCTATGGAATTTTGGGAATTCTTCAATGCCTAGTTTTTCTATGGAGATCGTGAGAATTTTTATTAATTTTAGCAATGTTTATTTTCTTATTTACACTAGTCAAAATAGAGAGATAATTTTGATGTTCTACATTATGGTCGATCACCTCCTTATAATATCTTAATTTTTTCCCCTCTAATTCATTATTACACCACAATTTCTCTTTAAATTTAGATGTAAAAATATTTTTAATATTATCCTTATCGTAGAACATGGTCTCTTCCTTTATTCTTAAATGGTTTAGACAAGATTGAACATGCTTTTTCCATCCCTTGTTTCAACAAAGTTACTGAATTAATGAGAACTATGACCTTAAAATGAGAATTCTAGTGAAGAAACCTCATATTTTTGCATAAGAAACATCAAAATCAACCCCCAAGTCAAAAAGTGGTGCTATCAATAGCACCATATTTTTAAAGGGGGTAAAAATTACAATAGTTTTCAAACATGAGCTTCAAAACTCAAACAGTATCTCAGAAAAACATTAAAACAACACCTAAAAAAATGTTTGTTTTTTTTTTTTTTTTTTCAAAACATTAAAATTTTAGATAATTTGAAATCATATTTTAGTAGTTGGTACCATTAAAACCAAAACCTCAAAATAAAACATAAAATTGAAAAGTATTGCTACTGGTAGCACCCATTCTAAAATTGGGGTACGAAAATGGCACAATTTCATAAAGTGGTATACGAACTCATCACTACTGTAAAAAAAATTTATAAAATAAACCCTTAAATGCTTAATTTTTATATATTGCTATCACTCAAAGAATAAAGTAATACAGAATTCCATGAAAATATAACAATATACTTTAAAAATTCAACGTCATTTTTTAATATTTTTTTTACTTTTAATAAAAAAAAGTAAATACAGGTTACATTGAATGAAACATAAATTATTTCTTAAAATCATTGTTATATTGTCCATATTCAAAACATATGAGCTAAGAAATTTTATTATATTGTCCATAATCAAAACATATAATTCATAAAAAATAAAAAAAAGATTCATAACTTCATGTAAGATCATATGTAAGTTCAAATCTCATTTCTAGTTACCATACAAACATCATATGGATAAAAAATACATAAAATGTTTCATATACTTATTCAAATTGACTCATGGTTTCTGAAATACCATCAGAGTCTACATTGTCTTCAGATGAATGATTGGATGAATATGTAGATGATCCATACTCTTCTTTATCATCGATGAATACACCATCTGAGTCTACATGGATGCCCAACATTTCAGATGTGAAATGCTTTTTAGACCTGCGACTGGGTTCATCTGAATACCATCTTGCATTTATTTATTATCGCAAAAACCTCTTGATAATGTTTGTTGTCTTGGAGTGAAGAGTTCCTCTCTTTGTAAAATTGAATTCATAAACAAACATGTCAACATCATCTAACTTTAATAGGTCAGTGCGACAATGACCTGTATTTTGACCTTTTATTTTTCTCTTTCTATTGACATATTTCTCAACCACCATCTTTGGCTTATACACACCATGGAATGAGTGTGTACTTGTTGCATACCAGTGCACTTAAATTTCAATAACATCATCATTTTCTTTCTCAATCTTTATAAGCTTTGCAATCCAGAATGGATAACCATGCGGATCTGCAGTCGCTAAAACTATGATCATGCTATCCTCCTTAATATCTTGTATTCAACCCTTGTAAAGGTATTCCATGGCTTTACATTTTCCATGTGGCCTTCATGAAGAAATACACATTTCTCTTTCCTCTTCTTGTGTAAACTCAATAACACCTTGAGATTCTTGTTGAACTTCAACAATGTTTGTTTCATCATATTCATTTGGCATATTTTGTGGCCAATGAAATGGAGTATTCAACAATGTATCTTCATTTGTTGAGATTGAAATTATGCAGGGATGATTTTAAGGATGGAAATTTATTTTAAAATTTAGAAACCTTGGAGAATCTTACTAATCCTTCATATTCCAACTATAAAATGTTTGGCGATATTTTTGAAAAAATATTTAAATTTATAAGGATTTTATATAGTTCGTATAATTTTTTGGTGATCTTTAAGGTAAAATAATTTTATCCTATAGAATTTGGGCAAATCATTTTTAGAATGACGAACAATGTTTTGGGAAATACCATGGAAAATTAGCCCATCAGAAAAATTTAGCCCCTAAAATCATCCCTAAAATTATGTCACTTTGACTATTGAAAAAAGACTCCCACCAAGAAAAATTAGCAACACCAAAGTACTAATATATATTCTTAGTGGAATTTTTTATTTCTTGCAAGTATGCCTAATATTCTACATCTTTATTATGCCTCCATGCATTATGGATTTCAACAACTGATTGTAAAAATATTAACTTTGATTCAAATATTGGATGATCTAGAATGAACTTAAAAAATGTTAAACTTGACGAAGGCCCCCATTCTATAGTAGTTGAATACTTCCTTCCCCAAATAAGTGTTTTACCATAAAACTTTTTGAAACAAAATTGATGTTGGAATCTATTGTCATTAAGTTGATCAATACGGTTTCTTCATGATGCAATCCCTGAATAAATCTTCACATGTCAACAGTTTCTTCTAATCTATGAAAAACAGGATCTGGAATGTATGCTTTCTTAATACATGTAACCAATGTTGGTAGGCTTCCAACATTTTTCCTCTTCAGTGTTATTGAAAAACCACTGCAGATTTGATAAATATGATCATGAGTGTGTCCAAAAATAAGGAAAACATGCTTAGATATACATACATAATTTGATTTTTATTTTCATGACTAGTGTTGTTCAACTGTAGATAGACAACTTGAGGAATATTTCCATACCAATGAGTGAGCACATGATGAACTATGGTGATGGTCATATTTTCATCATTATGAATATTTTGAGTTATGAAGTTAACCCTTGGACACATTTTTCCACTGAAAACCATACAACCAACCAAGTGAAACTGAATGAAATTATCTTCCTATAAATTTTTGGGTGTACGAACAAAGTGTGGTAGAAGTGTTTTCTTCTACTCCATGCCATCAATTAGCATACCTAAACATTTGTTTGGAGCATCATAATACTTCTTCGGATATTTGTACAACTTTTTCCTTTCACTTGATGGTTGATTCTGATGTTCTTGAAGTGCTTTGACTATGGAATCTGCACATGACATAAAATGAAAATATTGATCATATGTTTTCATAGTTGGTAAATATTAAATTTAAAAAAAAACAAAATAGTAAATACATACCTCTTTCTTCCCCTTTAGATTTATCTCTTCTTGATTTAAAAGTAGCACATATACTGCAAATCCCCATCTTCAACTTCTTAGGAATATGAACATTGTTGAATTTTTTCTTCCATATTCTCTTAAAATATGCATATGTAATAAAATTACTATTTCCTTCAACACCTTCAACATATCCTTTTTACAAGTTGTAGATTTACCTCCTTGAGAAATTATCTGGAATACTTATTGTCTCTATCCGGCATACACTCTCCATGTTTGGAAAAGAAATGATGCATCAATGAAAATGTACTATTTTTCAATGGCCCACTCTTTCGTACATGATGTACCTTTGAATAAAATGAAGAATATTTTTCCAACCTTGTTTGGATTCTTTATAGATGAAGATTAGCAATTGAGTGATTTTTTTTTAAATCCTTTCTACAAAGTAATATATTCCCATTGCGATAATCATATCTTATATTGGTGGATATCATGTACCCCATCAAATATGAATTTTGCATGATCTTATTCATTGACAAATGTGTCTTCCTTTTATTCAAGGAATACATGTAGTCCATGCTTTTCAAACAATTCTTTTGACAACATTCACTTGAAATCAAATCAATTATGGAAATTGATTTAGTGAGAAATTCATTCCTAGACCTTGTATAACTAGAATGATTTGGATTGATATAAAAAGGTCTAGTCTTGGTCCTAGAAAACATGTTTCATTGCAATGTATCCACTATTTCATCATCCTCACTATAAAGATCTTCCTTATCACCAGAAGGAATATCAAGAAAAACTTTGTGAGGAGACTGAACTAGAGAATGTCAATCACCTTGATTTTTTATAGTTGAATGATTGAGAACATGATATTCATTCCTACGTCCATCATTTTGATTGATAATCTCATTCACGAGAGAAATATAAAAATCACTATAAACATGATTACAATCCTCACCAATGTCATTGGATCTTCCATGAAAATATTCATTTGAAGGAAAATCATCATCATCCATAAGAATGTCAATGCTATCAAGATTCTTACTTGGAGAAAAAATTTCGTCATCATGATCGATACCTTGAAAATCCTCATTTGGAGGAAAATCATCATCAATGTTGTGTCCACCATTGAAATAATCATATTCACTACTTTCAAAATCTCCCCTTGAGTGAAACTTTTCACCATCCTACTTAGTGGCTCGAAAATCTTCATCGCTTTCTTGAAAATACTCAGTTGGAGGAAATCAATATCATCAACATTGTTTCCTTTTAATTTATCACCAAGGAAAGAGTTTCCACCAATGGGGTAATCATATTCACTACTTTGAGAATCCCCACTTGAGGGATATTATTCATGATCCTCATTATTGGCTTGAAAATCCTCACATGGAGTTAAATCTTCATTATCGTCTTCGGTACCTTGAAAATCCTCACTTGGAGGAAAATTATCATCAACAACATTGCTTCCTTTAAATTCCTCATTGGAGAAAGATTGTCGAGCACTGCCATAATCATCATCATTACTTTTAAAATCTCCACTTGGAGGGAGTTATTCATCATCCTCATTCATGCCTTGGAAATCACCACTTGGAGGAAAATATTCATCAGTACCTTCAAAATCGTCACTTGGAGGAAATTCATCATCACCAACATTGTTTTCTTTAAATTCCACACTTGGGAAAGCGTGTCCACCATTGTCATAGTCATATTCACTACTTTAAAAATTTCCACTTGAGGGAAATTCTTTTTCATAGTCATTGGTAGCTTGGGAAGCTGCATCAATACCTTGAAACTCCTCACTTGGAGGAAAATTTTCATCCCAATCATTCAAACATTGATCATAGTCTCCACTTGGACCTACATTTTGATTATTTTCATTAATATTAAATTGATGAATAGATTTATCACCATCATATTCCTCCTCTTCATCATTGATGCCTTCAAAGTCCTATGATTTAGGATTTTCATGAGGAACATACTGAATAAAATTGCTTGCACTATAATCAAACTTTTGACTAGCTGAAAAATGTGATGCCTCATTTTCATTATAAGCATTCCCATCGCATTTCCTAGTTGTAACATCCCTCTCTGGCGCACTTACAAAACTTATTCTTTGAGGACACTTGCTCACAAGTGATCTGGACTTTTCTGATATTAATACATTTATGCTTGATTATGATGCGTTCTGATAGACAACATGATGTTTTACTACTTGATGTAGACAGGTGTTATTGACTCAGTTTCATTGAGTGTGCAGGGTTTCGGACCTTGAGGATGCAGAGGCATCGGTGGAACCCCCTTGGACTCTGGATTGAGTCAGGGAGTGTGCTA
>SNQJ01S0165282.1:9577-30687 GCA_010110895.2 Picea sitchensis | reverse complement strand
GTCATTGGGAAGGTTGATATGTTTCAAATGAGTCTCAACTGGTGTCGATGATTGTCTGACGACTATGTATGTCGATCATGTTTTTCGACTTGTGTTTAGTCGATGGTGTTTGTTAAATTGTAAATTGATTTTGAGTACACCAAGATGCAGGAAAACACCATGTGATTTGATGAAGTACAAGATGCAACAATTTGCTTGAAGAGAAAGAGACTTTGTTGGCATCATTTTTCAGTCTTGTATAATTTGTTTTCAATATTGATGGTTTTCTTGGCTTGTGACAAGATGTCACAGGAAAGTTTTTGCAGCCATTGGAGAGCTGATTGTGTTGGCATCAAAGAGTTCACAAGAGGGACTTGATTATCAGTGGGAAGGTTGGAAGTCTTCCAAGAACAAAGAGAATAGTGGGTCAGAAGCAGCCAGAGAACAGTGGTTGAGGGACATAGCCAGTTGCAGTGCAAGGCATGTCAAAATATACAGGTGATTGTCGAAAGTCTTTTCAAGTAGAATCAATTGATAGAAATTGAAAGTAGAAGAGTATTGATGCTCAGACAGATAATCATAAGCTTTTGTGGGTCCAAAAGCCTTTCAGTGGGAAGGTGTGATCAAAATCTGGACCAGGGGTCAAATTTTAGCTCAAAACTCAACGTTCTCGGAATTGCCTCAAAACGAGCGAGAGCATAGCCCTCGTCATCATGAACCTAATGCAATTAGTTTCATCTCAAATGGACATCGGGAGTGAGAGATATCATGATCTGCCCGAATCGTCAAACAGTAAAAAAAAATGGATGTTGACTGTGCAGTCTGTACAGTCCATACGGATGCTGACGTGGCATGATCATACGCTGATGTGGCTTGACCATACATGCTGACGTGGCAGGTGATGTGGCATTCATTTATTGGATGACAATTGGTCGAATGTTGTTGTGACACATGGCAGTTATTGGGCAAATGATTGGGTGCCACGTGGCCCAATCATGGGTTTCCACGTGGCACCTCGGTATTGGTCTATTTGGTTTGTTAATCAAAAATTTTATGGGTTCGTGGTGTTCAACCCCCGGACCTCCTCTCCTGTGTAAAACTCTAACAAAGACCTCCCAGCCAATATGCCCACACTTTGTTTCTTAACATGTATTTGTTTGCATTGTATTTAAATGCAAATATTTGTATATTTGGGCGGGGGTCGGGCCGGGGCTTAGCCCCGACCCTTGATCGTATTGATTTTACATATGGCCACTATATATATATATATATATATGATTGCGCGTGGGTGTAACACAGTCCCCAGTCACGTATGTGCTACCATGTGACTTGGTAGAACGGTTGGTGCGGTTTCAAATTATGGTTTGAACGGTTCAAATGACCCGCCATGTGTCATGGTGTGATTGCCTTTGGTTTAAGCCCTTTTTGCCTATACGCGCCGTCATATGACCCATGTGCCCAGGTGCTAGGCGGTTAGGGGCTGGCGCACCCATAATTGTCCTACAGTTTTCACTGTTGGCGCGGTTGCGCCCGGTGCTGGGTTTTCACGCTATATATTGCATGTGTGCCAGGTTCATTGGACAAGGGTGCGTTTTGTAGAACCAGAGCCAACAAGCTTGAAGGAAGAGGATGGAAGGAGGCCTATCTTCTTCATTATTTGGCCAATTGAGGTGCCATAAAAGCCCATCTAGGGGTTGTTGGACGTCTTGAATCCATTGGAACTGTTATCAAGTCCATTTGAAGACTTCTTTTGCAAGATTTTAGCCATTGAAGTTTCAGGAAGCTCTAGGGAGCTTGAAGCCCTCCTTGATTGAGGACATGTTTTGGTGAGCCTATGTTTGTTTTCTGTGATTGAATAATCATTTTTGGCTAATTGTTATGCTCTGAACACATTAGGACAGGTTTCAGAGGCTTTTGAGGACTTTTATAGTATTTTTTTCCAAAGAGAAGCTCAGGGAAGCTTATGGCCACATGTAGAAGAGGTCATGCCCGGATGAGCCATGATCCGTTTTCAGAGTTTTATTAGTCATTTTTGGGGTTTTTATGTGTTTTGATCCCAATGGTACAGTCTGTTTTTCCATTGGATTTGAGCACCATCTTGTAAAAGAAATTTTGACAAATTAATCCCAGAGAGCCAAGTCCATTGATGGAGGCTCAAGGAGATGTAGCCCGGAGGGGGGTGAACTCCTTTATCATGTTGTGATTGTTCTGAGTTTGATGGTTTATTTGCTGCAAGTTATGTTGCTGTGTATTTATTGAAAGTACATATTTAACCATTTAAAAGAACATATCCTCACACATAAGCATTTACAAGAAGATACATGAACTTAACACATAAGATTATCTTGCATATTTTAACACATGAAGCAAGGTCCTGTAATTTTTTTATTTTAATGAAGTAGAGGGTGCTTGCATAGCATAATAAGTCAGCCTTCTATTTTTAGATCATGTTCGATTAATTAGGAGGTGCTTCTATCTTCTCGAAGATTGACTTGAGATCGGGATATCATCAAGTACGAATCAAGGGTGGAGACATCCACAAAACTGCCTTCAGGACGAGATATGGTGACTATGAGTTCGTGGTAGTGCCATTTGGGTTAACCAATGCCCCTGCCACTTTTATGTGCTTGATGAAAAATGTGCTCAACAAATTTCTAGACAAATTTGTGCTGGTTTTTATTGACGACATATTAATTTAATCCAAGAATAGAGAGGAACACGAGGAACACCTTGGGCTTGTGCTTCAAGTACTAAGAGAACATCAACTCTATGCCAAATTTAGCAAGTGTGACTTTTTCCAGAAGCAAATACATTACTTGGGCCATGTCCTATCTGAAGAGGGGATAGCAGTAGACCCTTTTAAGATCAGGTCTATTATGGAATGGCCTACCCCAAAGGACGTTTCGGATATCAGATCCTTTATGGGCTTGGAAGGATACTATAGGAGATTTATAAAAGGATTCTCCAAGATTGGATGTCCAATCACTACCCTCCAAAAGAAGGGGACAAAATTCACGTGGACACAAAAATGCGAAGAAATATTTCAAACCCTGAAACATCTACTGACCTACACACCCGTGTTGAAGATCACCAATCCTGAAGCTAACTTCCTCATGTGCATATATGCCTATAAGGAAGGGCTCGGAGGAGTCCTTATACAAGGAGGAAGTGTGGTCTTCTATGAATCCTAAAAATTGAATGAGCACGAGGTCAACTATGTGACCCATGATCTAGAGCTGGCCGCCATAGTGCACGCCTTAAAAATGTGGAGGCATTACCTCCTGGGAAGAAATTTTGTACTTATGATAGACCACTATGGATTGCGATATCTGTTTGACCAACCAAAGATCAATGACAGACAAGCTAGGTGGATGGTCCTCCTCAGTGAGTTTGATTATGAAATCAAACATATTAAGGGGAAGGAAAATAGGGTGGCCGATGCCCTTAGCAGAAGCATGAAAACTATTCACCTAGCAGCGGTAAGCACCTGCAAGATGGATGTTAAGGAAAGAGTCATAAATGCACAAGAGACAGACACATTCTTCCAGACCATGACCTCGTACCTACAACAAGAACCCACAGGGATAAAGTATGGAGGCTACCAAATGATGGCAGGAGGTCTTCTCACTTACAGAAACAGATTGTATATCCCACATTGTGACGACTTGAAGAGGTTCATATTGGATGAACTGCACAAAAGACCCTATACTGGCCATCCAAGATACCAGAAGATGATCACGGCCACCAGGAAACAATTTTATTGGCTTGGAATGAAGAAATACATAGATGAGTACTTAGCTAAATGCATAGAATGACAATAGGTAAAAGTAGAACATCGACACCCAGTAGGATTATTACAATCTATACCAATCCTGGAATGGAAATAGGAAACCATCTCCATGGATTTCATCACTAGATTACCAATCTCGACCAAACAAAATGACGCCATCATGGTAGTGGTGGATAAATTGAGCAAGTCCGCTCATTTTACCCTCGTCAAGTCAACTTGTAAGGCAATAGACATCACCAACGTATTCATGAAGGAGATATTTAGACTGCATGGTATGTCGAAAGAGATCGTTCCTGATAGAGACACAAAATTTACTTACAACTTTTGGAAATCACCGATGGCTGGTTTGGAGACCAAGTTACTATTTAGCACAACCTATCACCCTCAAACCGATGGACAGACAGAGCGGGTGAATCAAATATTAGAAGACCTTCTCAAGATGCATGTAATGCATCAACCCAAAAGGTGGGAAGAGTACCTGCCATTAGTGGAATTCACCTACAACAACGACTACCAAGAGTCCCTGAAGATGAGTCCTTTCGAAGTCCTCTATGGTAGGCCCTGCAACACTCCAATCAGTTGGAGTAATCCTGTAAACAGAGTTACCATTGGACTCGACATGTTGAAATAAATGAAACAACAAGTGATTCAGATAAAACAAAATCTAAAAGTCCCTCAGAATCAACAGAAAAGTTACGCCGACCAAAAGAGAAATCCAAGAGAGTTCAAGGCGGGAGACCATGTATACCTCAGAGTTAGGCCCAGGAAGAGTTCCCAGAAGATGGGAGCATGTGACAAGATGGCACCTCAATATTTTGGACCCTTTGAAGTTCTAGATAGAGTGGGACTTGTAGCCTATAGGCTATCACTTCCTTCCACAGTAAATGTTTTCCATGTTTTATTATTGAATAAATATGTAGATGATTCTAATCATATTATTGACTGGTCTGTGATCCAGGTGGAACCAGAGGGAGAATTCCTACTAGAACCTCAATATATATTGGATAGAAAGGAAACCCTACTTAGGAACCTAACCATTGCACAGGTCAAGGTGCAATGGAAACATTTTGGCCTAGATAAGGCTACATGGGAAATGGAAGATGCCATGAAACAAGCATATCTGATTTTGTTTACCCCTATACATACATGTCATATTGATATATAGAACATCGAGGATGATGTTCCTTTAAGGGGGAGGGAATTATAACACCCTATTTCCCTCCAGTCTGTAAAAATAACTATACTGGCCAAGAACTATTGCAAACTCAAAGATTGTGAATGTTTGATTTAACAGACCTTTGCATAAAAGGTCCGAGGAATGTAAATGATGTATGAATATATGTTGCATGACTTCTGAGAGGGGGATGTGTTGAAAAGAGACCACGATGGCTGATGAGAGGTAGTGGAAGGGGCTGGGAGTGGCTGCGTTAACTTCCACCGAACCAAAACCATACTGGTTTGTACATGCTCGGGAAAACCAAAGCTCTCTCTCAGACCCTAAAATGAATTACCTGCTCGGATGGTAGGTGGGGAGGCTCCTCAATAGTAAATGAGGGGATGGGGTGAATTTTCCATCCACATAAGCTCTCAGACCTGACCATCGGATAGGGAATTTCGTGCCACACACAGCCTCGTAGGAGGAAAGAAGTGTGGAAGGTGGGGGGGGGGGGGAGTAGAGAAGATAGGGACAGACACACACACACACACACGACAAGGATTGTGGAAGGGGAACCAGAGGAACTCTGGAAAATATAGTGAGTCATGAGCAAAGGAGAAGGAGAGTAACCTTCGTCTTGGACTTCCGACGAGCGGGAAGTAAGAGACTGAGTCTCAAAGCATCGTGGTCTAGCTTGGGGGTGGCTAGTGGTAAATCTATTTGGATTCATTGAGCCTATGGTTGGGTGGAAATGAGCACCCCTCTCAGTAGTTGTGTTACGCCTGGTGTTTTCTGATAAGTGTTTATGTCCTGTATTTTAAATTGAATATTCCTGGAATGCATGCTCATGGTTGTACACTCATAAATGGTTTCTGTATAGAAATGTTTGCCAGGTGTTTTGATCGGAAATGGTGGATGCATGTTGATATTGGTATGACCATATTCAAATTATCTATATTTATATATATATATATATATACTGAACAAGTTCAGATTTTGAGTCTGTCCTCAGGGAAATTGTCCCCTGCACTTAACTCACACGATGCCTTGGTTGGATTTCCCCGAAGGCACCTCCTTCTAGGAAAGTTCCCACACCCTACAGAGACGAGTAAGTCCCTTGCAAGGACTACCATTTTAGTAAACCCATGAGTTTTCTTCTTCCCTGTCACCAAAAGTAGCCTAGCAGGGATACCTCTCGACATTTCGGAGTTTTGGCTCCCGGGAAACTCAGATGCGAGACCTCTTGCCATCGCACATCTTGAAATCCTGACTTGCGAAACCCTGAAATGATAATAGCGTAGATGAGATATGGTGTTTCTATGTTTCGACACCTGGGATATCTAAAGGCAAGTCTCTTCTACTCGCCAGTCCTGAAATCCCAACTTGCGAAACCCCGAAATGATAATAGCCCAGATGAGACATGGTATTTCGGTGTTTTGACACCCAGGATATCTAAATGCAAGTCTCTTGTACTCGCCAATCCTAAAATCCCAACTTGCGAAACCCCAAAATAGTGTAGCGTGATTAGAGTCTTGATGTTTCGGTGTTTCAACACCCGAGATACCTAAGGGTAAGATCTCTTGTAATTGCCAGTCCCGAAATCCTGACTTGCGAAACCATGAAATGATAATAGCGCGGATGAGACATGGTGATTCGGTGTTTCGACACTCAGGATATCTAAAGGCAAGTCTCTTGTACTCGCCAGTCCCGAAATCCCAACTTGCGAAACACAGAATAGTGTAGCATGATTAGAGTCTTGATGTTTCGATGTTTTGACACCCAAGATACCTAAGGGTAAGATCTCTTGTAATCGCCAGTCCAAAAATCCCGACCTTTGAAACCCCAAAATGATAATAGCGTGGATGAGATATGGTGTTTCGGAACTCGAGATATCTAAAGGCAAGTCTCTTGTACTCACCAGTCCCAAAGTCCCAACTCGTGAAACCCTAGAATGAGCTTAGTGTATATATATGAACTTCGAAGTTTCGGCTCCCGATAAACCTAGATGTGAGACCTCTTGTCCTCGCACATCGCGAAATCCCGACTTGCGAAACCTTGAAGGGAGTTTAGAGGGAATTTGAGCTTCGAAGTTTTGGCTCCCAGAAATCTGAAGGGTATGAACCCTCGTCTTCATACATCACAAAATCCCAGTAGCTAAAATCCTGAAGCGTCTTGGTGTGAATAGGATTTTGGGTTTCAGGGTTTGAAGAGTCGAAGAACTCGAATCCCTTGCATTTTGAACTCCCGGTTCCCAAAGTCCCAAAATGTGAAAGGCACCTCTTGGCTTAGCCTGGGGTCACAACCGATGGACACATGGGAGTAAATCCTATGCTTGGTGCATGAGTTGTACAAGATGGATCTTCAATGAAAGAACCAACAAATTGGTGTGGTGAAGGTCCCGATGGAAGGACCTAGCTTATTCTATAACCTCATAGGAATTCAGGAACTCTGTCCCTCAAAGAAGAGGAGAAAAAGATGAAAAATCTTAGTTCCCGTAGTGGGTGTGTTACAACCAACAAATGGTTATGTTTCTGATTGGAACAATACAATATTGAGTGAATCCAATATGTTGAAGAATCATTAAAATAATGTCAGATCTATTGTGGAAGTGTAAAATAGAATGAAAGTATAGAAGGGAATGTTTAGGCCGTGGAAACCAACAAAGGAGGAGATCAAAATATGGATGAAAACAAAGAAACTTGAGTTTGCGCAACAAGATAACATAAACCCTAAAATAACAACGTGCAAATATCTGGACAAGTACGTGTTTAGTGACCTACATGAGGTATTTTTTTGTGATTTCCCACATGTGTTGCAAGAGTGGATATTGAGGTTGAAATACAACCACACAACAAATCGGATTAGAAAACTAGAGTGGAATCTTGTGGAGATCACGCAGTTACAAAAATTTGATAACAAATTCACGTGCGCAGTAGATTTCTAGCTAGACATTATTGTTGCAGGATTTATCGCAAAATTTGCAGTAGATACCATGAAGTCTTACAGTGCAATAGAGAAAGATTTTCTAAGAGGAATGTGAGGAAGGTATATTAGATCGATGTATACTTCCATTAAGATTTTGTTGTATAACAATGGGGTAGTGACAATGGAGTCACACAACTAAATTTCCTTGCATGCATGGAGGAAGGGGGGAAGTATTGACATTAAGTGGAAAAATGGAATAAAGATAGATAATGGAAAGAAGAAGGAGCCTATCGACCTAATCATAATGGAGGAATACCGGATTAGGAATATCATGGCAACAATTGGAAGGACACACAGTGGAGTACCCTACCAATACAATATGAAAAATAAGAAGAGAGCCATAGGTGATAGGGAGGGCTTGGAAAGTGATGAAGAAGAGGTAGAGGATCTCCGAGTTATGGACATATTGGAGAAATACTGCATGAAAGCTATGAAAGAAAGAAAGGTGATCAAAGGGAAGGAACATAAGGTAGCACTCCAATCCATGTAAATGTTAGTGTGGAACCCATAACCCCATGTACGACTAATACACCAGAGAGAACACCAATATACAAATAACCATATTTTAGTGGCAGAAGAACAACATGACATAGATCCATTCATAGAGAATTAACTAGGGAAGCTAGTTCGGGAAACATTAATCAAGGATATACACTGTGTGGACATAGTAGTCCAATGTAGTTTGCAATAGTAGGACATGATCCTGCCATTCAATTACCGGAGTTTTGAGGAGAGGCAATGAAAGACCCTTAGAATCACCTATTTATTGTTGCAAAGATATGGGAAGAACAACAAATCATAGATGAGGACACAAAGATGACACGGTTATTCATCACACTAAGAGACCACACACTAGACTAGTACATCTAGATGTAAACAGTCCACCAATGACAATAAGGACTTTGGCAGAGGTAAGAATATTACTGATAAATGAGTCTAGATGAATGAGATGATTGAGATTGGAAAGAAACCAAGAGATCTGTTTGGGAAATTGACTAGATATTTAAGCACTTGAAAGGGAAATTGAAGTATGCCATCGTTAACATGCAATATAAGCATTTGTTTGTGAATTCTCTTTTACCACATCTGAAATATCCACTCAGAAAACCAAAATTTGAAACTCAAGTAGAGGCTCTGTAGGTAGCCTTACAACTAGAAGAAAATTAATATCGTAAGACATATATAGCTATAGAGGAAATGAAGGAGGATTTGAAGAATCTAACCTTTCAATTAAATACGAATAAAGGCAAGGTAAACAAAGAAGTTGTTTTGTGTACCACATGTAGGACAGAAGGACACCACATGAACGAATGCCCAACATTCACACAATACATGGCAATAGGAGTGTCAAATCCCTTTCCAGCAGGAGGACCTTGGTGTGATATTTTTAAAACACATGGGCATGATCCATATCATTGTCCAATGATGCAGAAGTACTAGACAGTACCAAAGAATGCATACTCCACTTTTTGCAAGTCAGTGGGGAACGATGATAAAGAATGTAGAACAATGGATTTGATGAGGGAAAGAACCTCATATACGTATAGGGTGCAAGCAAAAATGATGACAGGGCAAGATGCACCTCAGTTTAATCAGGTACCACAACAATACAACACCACACAACTGTAGTATAACACTACGCAGCCACAGTATAACCCCACGCAGTATAATCAGGTACCTCAGTACAACACCCCACGCGAAGATATCGTGATGGATACAAAAGAGGAGGAAGAGGCAGAGGAGTATTTGGACGTGGAAGAAGTCCAGTAGTGTGTCATAAATTCCAACAACTAGGGCATTATGCAAGGGAATATCCACTTCCACCAGCAAAATGCATGTATTGACATGGATCAGATCATGATACTGAAGATTGTACAACACTATTGGGGAAGATACAAGAAAAGAGGAATTAGAATAATCAAAACGTACAATGGATCTCTGCAGAAGCTAGAGAGGATGGTAGGAACATCAACATAGTCACGTGTGAAGGTGCTAAAACAGGAGATGATGCGGTCAGACAAGATCCAATACAACACTAGTGGGTGAAGAAAAATACTAAGCCACCAAAATAGTTTGATGCAGGGAAAGATAAAGAAACCTTTAAGGCGGCCAAACAAGAGTTTATCAAGAAGAATGTTGTGTCTACATATGACATGCAACATACTCAAGACATACCCATGTATGAAATGTCGTCAACAATGGACCACACCAGTGAAGTACACCTTGGAGACCAAGTAATATCATAACTTTTCTGCACTCATGTGTTCAGTTATTCAATGATCCATCATCTGTTACAACCTTACAAAATTTGCTAGATAGATGTAAAACAAACACTGAGGGAAAAATAGAACACAAAAAAATTAATCACCTCCATGCAAAAAGGAGGACAAGAAGAGAATTTAGATCGAATTCCAATATCAGAGATTTCAACAGGGGAGATGTTATATTGGACCTCAGATATGAAGTAAATGTATTACCGAATAAGACATGACAGTGCATGGGAGAGCCAACATTAGGATACTCACTGGTTCAACTAAAGCTAGCAAAACAACACAAAGTTCTGCCAATTGGGAGGCTTAAAGGAGTGACAGTAGATTTGGATGGAGTGTACACCATGGTAGACTTTGAAGTCATTGAAATAGTATATGGAACAACACCATTTCCAACATTTCTTGGACTGGATTGGGCCTTTAATAATCATGCCATAATTAAGTTGAAGACAAGAAAAATGACCTTTGATTCAGTGGAATACCAGTTCATTGCACCCTTATATCCATCTAAAGCCAAAATATGTGTGGAACTGACCTCTCTGGATTTGGAGGAAATCAACCAGTTGTACAGAACCACCATGCATGTAGAAGATTACATTAATCCAACTGCAGATGGGGTACTTGGCTAGAGAAGTATCCCATCATGTGATTCTAACTCAAATACAAGTCTGAAGAATTGGAAACATTGCCTACATGACGTATCAATAAGAAGGTGTGCAAGAATAGACTGCGCGGTAAGATGTGTTGGAAAAGAACTCAGAGAAATTCCCAGCTTTCATAGTATAAATGAATTAGAAGAGTTCCTGGCGAAATATGAGGAAGAAGTATCAGAAAATAAGAGGGTTTTATCCGTTAACATCGCACTTAAGTCTACAAATTTAATATGGTGGGGTGTACATAAGGAAAACATACAGGACTGGTATAAATTCAAAATTTTATTGCACATCAGATTCCATGTAGAGAAGAAGAGCAATGAAATATAGAGGTATGTTGGAAAATGAACATGTGAAGAACACTTGGAGAAGTTTAGAACATGATGGAGGATGACACCATGAGAGGAATGGCCTCATTACTTCATTCACACACTGGAAGCAATCCCATAAAACTGGTAAGTAGACTAGGAATTACGTTGAGGTACCAGAGAATGGACAACCTTGCAGCAAAACTTTGTAGCAACTTTCTCATTTGAAAATGGGAACCCCAACATTGATTCATCCCTAAAGAAAATGAGAGGACTGATATTTATTGATGAAACTGAATTGGAACTAATCACAGAGTATCAACAACAAAATTAATAGATAGTGTAGGAATTACTGTAATGCTATCATGTAGAACAAGAAACACCAAATGAAGATGATCCACGCAATATCCAAATTCCATAAATTGAAGGGGAGAGAGAGGTGGAAGGAACCTCTCTGGAGTTAGCATAATTTTTTGCATCAATTAAAGTGAACAAGGTCAATATTGGGACAATTTATAACCCAAAAATGGCCAATATTGGGGACTACTGGGACAAACAAACAGTGGAGAGGATAATAGAGTTACTGCGCGAGTACAGTGACCTATTCTCAATGAACTTCACCAAAATGAAAGGTATAGTTGGAGAGCTAGGGGAGATGAAGATACCTCTCAAACCTGAGGCAAGACCTGTTAGACAGAGACCCTACAGACTAAACCTAGTATACAAGCAGAAAGTAAGAGAAAAAATTGTCAGAATGATGGAACCAGGGATCATAGAACCAGTATAAGAATCAGAATGGATAATCCCTATGGTAGTTTAGGAGAAGAATAAAGGAGGCATAAGGATATATGTATACCTAATAAAGTTGAATGATGCTTTCCTACATGACCCTTTTCCTACCCCTTTTACTGATGAAGTCCTAGAGAATGTGGGAGGTTAGGAATCATATTCATTCACAAATGGATTCTCAGGCTACCACCAAATCAAAATAGCTACAGAAGACATGTGCAAGACTACCTTTTATATAAAATGGGGACTTTATCAATACACAATTATGCCTTTTGGAGTGAAGAATGCACTAACAATATTCTCAAGAGTAGTCATAGATGCATTTAAAGAATTCATCCATCAGTTTTTAGAAGTGTACCTAGATTATTGGATACCCTACAATTTGTTGAATGATCATGTAGAGGTGTTAAGGATAATGTTGGAAAGATGCAGGCAATGCCAGATATCCCTGAACATTAAGAAATGCATATTTGGGACACCTTTTGGAATTTTATTGGGTCATATAGTATGCAAATAGGGTCTACTAGTGGATCCTGAAAAGATTACAGTAATTGTGAATTTTCCACCACCCAAATTAGTGTGACAATTGAGATACACATTCAGACATATAGGTTATTATAAAAAATTCATAAAAGGGTATGCGTAGATCATTGCGTCGATGGAGAAACTGCTCAAGAAAGATATCAGATTCAAGTGGAATGAGGATTATCATCAAGGGTTGGACACCCTGAAAGAGAAAATGGTCATAACATGCATCTTAGTCTTCCCATATTGTGAAAAGACATTTCATGTGCATGTAGATGCATCAACCATAACACTTGGAGCTATTCTGGCACATCCAGGAGCAGGGGATTTGGACCATCCTATAGCATTTGCAAGCATAAAACTATCAGAATCAGAGAAGAACTAAAATACTACAAAAAGAGAAGGCCTAGCTATGGTCTATGCACTTTATAATTTCAGACATCAATTATTGGGAAAAGAATTTAATATGTTTGCAGATCATTCGAACCTCAAATACCTAGTCAACAAGCCAATGTTGGGGGCGAGGATCTGTAGATGGCTATTGGTGTTTCAGGAATTTGATTTTGAAGTGATAGTCAAACCAGGGTAGTTGAATGCAGGACATGATCACCTATCAAGGGTCACCAATGGAGAGGAACCTACAAATTTAGAGGATAACTTCCCTGATGCGCAGTTATTTTCAGTTGAGGTAGCTGATGAATATTTTGATGACATTATTGAATATTTGAGTACAAGGACTGGACCACTAGATATTAACATTGCGTAGAGGAAAAATCTAGTAGTCAGATCTACAAACTATCATTTGATTGTAGGACACTTATATAATATGGGAGCAGAAAACATATTGAGAAGGTGTGTCTTAGAACATAAAAGGCCCAAAATCTTGGCAGAAGCCCATGAAGGAATAGATGGAGGACATTATGCAGGAAAAGCTACCGCACAGAAAGTATTGCGTGCAATATTATGGTGGCCAACAATGCACATAGATGCTAAAGAATATTTCCAGAGATGTGATGTCTGTCAAAGGGTTGGAAAACCAAACAAAAGGGATGATATGCCCTTAAAACCACAAGTGATATTGAAGGTATTCGAAAAATGGGCTAAATACTTTGTTGGAACGATTCATCCACCAACAATAATATCAGGAGCTAGATACATCATCACAATGACATAATACTTGACATGATGGGAAGAGGCCACACTAGTCAAAGACTGCATCACAAAGACAAAAACACACTTCATGTTTGAGCAAGTGCTCACCATATTTGTGTGCCTAAGGATTTTGATGAGTGACCAAGGCACTCACTTTATCAACAATACTATTAGGGCTATGACTGAGGAATTTGAAGTCTACCATTAAAAGAGTACACCATACCATCCTCGGGCAAATGGAACAGTGGAATCCTTCAACAAGATCCTAAAGAATTCCTTAACTAATATTTGCAATGTCAACAGGGATGATTGGGATTTGAAGATACCAGCAGTACTATGGGCATACAAGACTATGTTGGTGCCAAAGTGTTTAGACCAGGGTATTTCTTAGGTTACCAACAAAAGGTACCGAATTAGTCTAGATCATTGTGTTAGGTGTTTTATATGTACTAAAAAGACACTAAAATACCCTCAATTAAATTTTCAAACCAGGGTAAGTAAACTTAGATTTGTAGCAAAATATATGCCAAGGGTAAAAAGGTTGGTAGGAGTATAGTCTAACTACGGAAAGAAGCTATCTAGGGCTAATTTACTCAAGAAAACCTATCTAATGAAAAAACCCTACTAAGCAAATTGAAACTAGGTAACCTAAGTACTTTTGGGCCAAGGACTGATGGATAGTTCCTAAGAAAGCGAATGAAAAATCTATGTAAAGAAAACTAGTTCATGACAGTAAGCAAAGGTAAACTACTAAGCATACTAAGCAAATGATGAAAACAAACTACCTTTAACTTGCCAACCTACATTCAATGAGAAACTACCCTATGAAAGGAATTAAATAAGCAAGTAAGAAAAAGCACCTATCTAACCTATTAATGCAAATAGACAAGTAAGTGAAAACACCTAACTAACCTACTAAAGCAAAAGACAAGTAAGCAAAGACAACTATCTATCCTACTAAAGAAAAGGGACAAGTAAGAAAAGACTTCTCATTGAACATCTACTTAGCCTAAGAGGCAAATGAACTAAATGCCTAATGCAAAACTATTTCTCTTGCATGAAAGGAAATTTAAATGCTCAATGCAATGCATGAAAGGAAATCTAGTCTATTGAAAGAAAGAAAGACTACCAACTAAACTTATGAAAAAAAGAAACTATCTCTTCTAATCTACGAAAGCAAGAAACTATCTTTAATCTATGAAACACTCAAATGTAATGCTGGTGGTTGTGTGAATGCCTTTGGTGGTGACGGATGATATCTCGATGACACTTGACAACAAAGGATAGTTCTAATGGTATAAGCTCAATACTAATCTCAATGGAAAAATGAAAGGTGTGAAGTAAACAATCCAATGAAAACTTAGCCATGATAAAAGTAATGTTAAATAACATGCATATTCATGTACAAACCATTAACATCATAATGTGATCATCATTATATAATTAAGGAATTTAATTTCATTTTAATTTATGAAAGGAAATTGTGTGAAATAAAACTATACTATGTCTATTTTAATCATTCAAGCTATGATAAGAAAATGAATTAAAAACATAAATTTAAAGCATGATATAAAAAGTAAATTGACAATCTAATTTAACCAACAACTAATTAAATGAAATCTATATAAACTGAAGTGAGCAAGATATGACTAAAAACTGGAACTAATTCTATCTATCCATCAAAGATCCCTGTCAAATGAAACCCAAGTAGAACTCTGTTTTATTCTAAAAACAACTCCGTTTTAAACTTGGTTGTAAGATCATGAATAAATGTGTAATATGATATCTAGATACATATGGAGTTAGTGTAGAGACTTGCAAGTCTATTCTTAGCCTACAAAACTAATTCATGCTCACGTAACTCATCATACTAACCTGCAAAAGAACAATAAAACAATTAAATCACAACTAGCTAATTAAAACATAAAGCATGCATGTACAGGAAATAAAAGACAATTTAAATTATGAAATATATAAACAACACACTAAACATCACCAGACTGCTAGTGGCCCCCCCAGAAATTCGTGGCTACCCTCTACAAGAACACCACAAACTTCAGCAGGCCGAATTCACCATGAAAGTCAAAAAACGTAGTTCTGGCAATGTAAAAAACTCAAACAGAGAAAAATCATTTTTCTAAAAATTCTAATGCTTATGATACTTGGTTAACAATCTAATGATCATATTATTGGTATTTATAAGATTACAACCCAGGTGCTCGACCACAGGAGGGTCAAACGACCTCTAAATTCAACAAATTACATTAAATGCATCCATAACTAACAAAATGGAGGAACCCAATGATCGTCCTCTTTGGACAACTGAAATCGAGTTGTCTTGAGCTTAGTAGTTGGAGGGGGCAATGAAAAACAAAACCCATGTGCTCTATTTGTCCACCACTGGCCGCCAATACCATAACCACCAACTTGCCTTGCGTTTTTGTGCAATATTGGGTGCCAGAATGAGTGATCGATGAAGTACCAGATCAAGTGCCAGACCAAGAAATATGGTGCATTTTTCCCTGTAATAGCAGAAAAACATGAATTAACTCTTGGAAACCATAAAATATGATAAATTAAACTTGATTGAGTCAAAAAACATGAATTATACGTCCCACATGCTGATTATATCATTTTACCATAAAATTATTCAAAAATCTCCTTTGAAAGATAAAAATGCATATATACATATGGAAAAACGTGTATAATAACATCATTTAGATGATCATATCTCGGGCCCAACATACCCCCCCACACCTACTATTTTGCAAGTCCCACTGCAAACAAAAATAAATCATCCCTCGGAACTAGGCTTGCTGAGAAGGATCAGCTTTAGAAGCCTCTCCTTCTTGCTGTGTAGGCTTAGACTTGTGCCTCTTATGTTTCTTTAATGGTGTTCTTAAGCTACGGTTAGATTGGGTCATCCCATCGACCAACCGTTGAAGGGAGTTAACTTTTTCCTAAAGGACAATTGTCATGATGAAGGTGTGCATCTATTATCTTCCTCTCTTCTAATTGTTGGAGAAGCTGATGGTTTTCCCTTTGTAGCTACTTTATAGTTGGGGCATAATCAGTGATCTTCGAGGAAGGCTTAAGCCCTTTGAGAGATGGGGACAATTTATCAATTTTAGGATCAAGAGTGGGCATAGGTGAAGTAGGAGTGATGGGAGATCAGAAAGGTGAGGTAGGTTCTGATTTCATTTTCCTTAATGGCTCTAATATATTCACAAAGACTTCTCTAGGTTGCTTATGAGGGCTCTCAAGGTCGGAGTATACTTGGATAGGATCTGAAGCAGGTGGAGGCTTTACATAAGGCTTGGTTCTTATGTTCCAAGTACTCTTCCGAAAGGGTCCCTTACCAAATCGGTTGTCTCCTCTCTTGTTTGTGGGAATGATGGGAAAGTCTTGTTGCATTACTTCGTGGGGATTCTTAGGTGTAGGATCAAGAGAAAATGAAGGCATTGGGGGGTCAACTATAGGCTTCTTTTGGTCTTTGTTCTTGGTCTTTTTCCCCGATGAAGAAGTAGGAATATCAACAAGCTTTTGGTATTGTTCAGGCAAAGAGGGAGTTTGTGCAAGGGAGTTTGGAGTTTTTGGAGAGTGAGGCTTGGATGGAGAGATAGTTTTTAGGCTAAGTGGCTTTTTGCTGGTCTTAACTGTCAAGTGAGGATTTGCAAACTAGTAGATAAAGGCATCCCAACTTTTCCCCTACTTCTCTAGTTCGATAATAACAAGGAGTTTGATCAAACCGTGGTGGAAGAGACTATTGTGGGGGTTGGTCACATTTTTCCTCACTTGAGAGGACATTTTGTCCAAGATTTTGAGAAAATAAAAGGGAAAGTTCAAAGGCTTATTGAACAGAAAATGAGCCAACAATCTAAAGTGACAATCTTTGAAGGTGGAGTATCTACCTTCACATGTAATTAACCTTATGATAATGATGATGGGATTGAACAATTTTGGATTTATCCACTCCTTAGCATACCCTTTCACTCCTGAAATGCTCTCGAATTCGGGCTTAAACACCCTGTTGTAACTTGAGCGCGACAATTGATGATTCTTGAACCACCTATCTCCAATTCTTGGAAGTTTTGTTGTAGCAACAATTGACTATTCTATGAATGCAAAGTTGAGGGAACCTACATGTGTTATCTTTCCATCAAAACCAACTACAAATTGCATAGAAAGATCTGCATCATGGCCTTGCAAACTTGACAGAAATGGCCCCCAGCCAAGACACAAGAACACTTCCCTACATTGTGCGAATTCTGGAATGGAAAACAAGTTTGCATAGGAGGAGGGTTCGTATCGCTTGGGAATTTTGACAGAGTTTGAATTCACCAATCAAGGGAGAAATCAAAGCACAAAGAGACATGAATTTTGCATGGTCTGAGTGCAATTGGAACAGAGGGAGAATTTTACCAAGCAAGGGTGCAAATAGGCCAAGAAATGGCATGGGTTTAACACAGTCTGAGTGTGATTAGAACAAAGGGAGAATTCGAAAAAGGTTGGGCACGATTCCTTAACACAGGGCAGAGCAAATGGCAAGGGAAAATGAAACAATAGAGTGCCCAACCCAATTTTGGATGCTCTTATGGTGGAGTACATTGCCCACATGTGCGCGCGAGCTGCCATGTGTGGGAGATTCGAATTCGATGGCAAGGTTGGGAGCAATGGAGTGGTGCGTACTTAGATCAATGTCCAAGTCTTTTGACTTGGACATTTGATCATAACCATATGAGGCATCTTTTAATCAATGCCTGTAACAAATTTAATTGAATGTAATTGAATTCTAGTTCCCTGGAATCTAGGACAGTTACTAGTATGCAATGAAATGGCACTTCAAATGACATTTCATCTGGCACCTCATACGGTACTTCATCCAGTACCCCTGTGTTAAGTGAATTTTCACCTCTTTTAATGGACAACTTGCAATTTTGAAGTGTTTTTGACAACCATAGTGGTTAATGAGTAGAGGCAGAGTGCTCCATGCTTACTCATTCTTCTTGTATATGACATATAGTGTCGAAACCTATAATGAACGGGTTATAGAAAGTGTCAAAACCTATAATGAACGGGTTGTAATGAATGATAAACTGATAAAGAGTGGTTTATTAAGAATGAGTTCAGTAATGTATAGCACACGGGAGTTAAGCATTTAAAAATAACATGACTATCAATGTAATAACCTGTATCATGGTAATAATACAAAAATTCTTGCAAAGACTCTTTTCTCTAGGCAATAATCATTTGTCAGCTCATGAACCCCTCCCCCACACCTAAGTATTGTGACACCTCACAATCAAAAGTATAGGAAACTAGTCAGTATCCCCCAATAGCCGAAGATTTACAGTATGTCAAGTGTAAAGATAAAATTTCACAGATTGGACCAATGAGACAGTTAGAAGATGGCCCCACCTATAGGATAAGATATCATATATATAGATAAGAAGAGGTAGGAAAGAGAGTTTCAAGATAGTCTTAGAGTCATTTCCCAATGGCAAATTGATGAGATTCATTAACCTTAGCTTAACCACACATACTCCATGTCAGCTTTGTCTGCAAGTAATGTCGTACATCATGACAAGTTTAGATTTATTATTTATTTTTGTCAGAACATCATCCTCTCTAGGTAGAATGCCCCACTGCCAGCAAGCTTGTTTAGTACTCTGGCGGGTTTACCTAGTCATACCATAGGTCGATACCCACTACCAGTAGATCTGTTCAGTATCTTGGTGGGTTAGCCTCTTAAACCCTCAGAGACTGGCCCTCCATCCTTTAAGCTTTTAGTATAAGATTGCTTATGCAAGAATATGGGGGAACAACTCTAAAATGACTTTTTCTTTCTTTTCTTTTTAATTGGGATGGTATTTATGTTAGAGGATGACTTTCTGTTATTGATCTAAAAAAAAAGAAGACTTGAATTCTTGAAAATATTTGCAAGTTTAATTTTATGTGTTAAAATGAAAATGGATCAAATTTGCAACACAACTTTTATAGAAATTACTCATTCAAGATGCATATACATAGCAACAATAAACAGTGAACATAAAACACATAACAAAACAAATTATAAAGGAGTTCACCCCTCTCTTGGGCTACATCTCCTAGTCCAGCTTCCAATGGATCTTTTGTATTATTTTCTCAAAGTTCTCAAAAATGTGCTTTACAATGCTCAAAATGCCAAATAGATGGCTCCAATGGCTCTAGAACGTCCAAAAACCCCTAGCAGGGCTTTTTCAGCACCTCGTTTGGCCAAAAATTGAAGAAGATAGGCTTCATGGAAGTTCCCCTTCAAACTTGTTGTCTTTGGATCGACAAATTGCACCCTTGTTGGCTCAACCCAGCCCCCACGTGCATTTAAGCATTAAAACTCAGCACCAGATGCAACCGCACAAATGGTGCAAACTGTAGGACAGTTATGGCTGCACCTAGCCCCTAACCGCCAAGGCCAAGGTCATGTGGCCCATGTGACCACGCGCAAATGCAAACAGGGCTCCGTACCAAAGGCTAATAGAAAAGGGACAAGTGGTGGGCATTGGTTATAACCGTTTAAACCAAATACAAAACCAAATCACACATGCCAATAGTGTGACCACGGGTCATATGATATGGTATACACGATTGGGGGTTGGGGCTAAGCCCCAACCTGGACCCCCGCACCAACGGTACACAATTCAAACTTAAATATATATCAACCCATATATATAACAAGGAATACGGTGGGGCATGTTGGCAACGTAGACTTTGCAAAGGCTATACATGTGGGTGGAGGTCACGGGGTTGAATCCGATGGACTCCAAATAAGTTTTATACAAGCAACCAATAACAGGGTGCCACGTGGCATCGTACAACCAACCAAATACTGCCATGTGTCGCAATATCATTCATCCACATCTACCAACTGCCTACCACTCATCCCTGCCACATGTCGTACGGACTGCCACGTCAACATCCGTACAGACTGTACAGTCAGCATCCCTTTTTTTTGCATGTTTGTCATTTTGAACAAAAAACGATATCTCTCACTCCCAATGTTTGTTTGAACCCAAATGAGTTGCGTTGGGTTCGTAACGATGAGGCCTACGCTCTCGTTTTATTTGAAGAAATTCCAAGCACTTTGAATTTTTGAGCAAAATTTGATCCCCTAGATCACACCTCCCCATTGCAAAGCTTTTGGACCTCCAAAAGACTATTTTCAGTCTATTTGAAGATGAGGTTATAGCTCCCTCACCTTTCCAACCTCAATCCACTTGGATTTTATTGGATTTGTACCTTTAAGACCAACTCGAAGATACTCCACATTTCCTCGTTTTGAAGTTCGCATTCTCCTATCAAGGATTGTGTCATCATGCAGTTTTGTAAGATATTCTGGGGAAAAATCATCTATAGAAGGAATCTAAACATGCTCTCCTTGATCATCAATCAAAGGAGGCTCATACAATTTCAAATTCTCAACATTAACAACTGCATACATTTGCATATAAGGAGGCAAATCTAAAC
>SNQJ01S0165276.1:36318-48333 GCA_010110895.2 Picea sitchensis | reverse complement strand
AAAGTAACAAATGGTTAAGTATCAAAGGGTCGTTATTAATGGTGATTTTCTCAAGATCATTTTTCAGTAAATTCAAATTAAATTCTCCCTAATCATCCTTTCAAAAAAATGTCTTCAAGGTATATTATGTAAAAATATTTGCTTTGGTATTACGTTCCAAAAGATTGTACATAATCCACCAACTCCTTAAGCATGATGGGAAAAAGGAAAGAAATATTTTTTGGAGATACTCTTAATACTTTTGCACTGGAAGATCCAAAGTTTCATTGGTCTAGAGGATACAAATATTATTCTACATTGTCACTTCTAGAAAGAATTGCTAATGATATTTGAACATCAGGAATTGCTAAATTTAGGTGTGTTCCAGAATTTTTTGATGCTACAGAGTTGGTTTCATGGTGTATAGAAAAATATGAGAAAAATCATAGAATTATTCAGTTGTAAGGAAAATCCACAATTTCTCTGGCACCTTCAACTTTCAAGAAATGTTCAGGTTACCAGAGCTAGCGATGAATTTCAAAGTCGATGAAGCTAAAGAGTTCTTGAAGAGTGGAAATGGTGGTGAGAACTATTGCAACAATATCTGGAAGACCTGACGACAATGCCAAAATATTTATCAACTATACAGGTCATTCAGTTAATAAAACCATATCAATAAATAGCATGGCTCTTTGCTAGGGTTGTTGGACAAGAATCAACTGCTACAGTTCTTCATTTAACTCTTTATATTTTGTATTTTTCTATCCATGAGAAAGTAGTTTTCGTCTGTTCGAAAATTATTTCTTCTGAAATACCATTCCAATTTTCAAATTTTAAGAAGAACAAGAGGTTTTATATGTCTGCATATTTAATATTTTCCATCACATACTGTCACGTATTCAAAGGAATCAATTTATCAAAACAAGTTAATTGCAAGTTATATCTAGTTCATACTTGGTACACTGCTTTGTGGAAGCAGAAGACATTGTACCATTTTTATGAAGTGTACGATTAATTTGTTTCTTCTTTTAAGAAATTCATGTTTGGACTTGGTACTTCAAGACTTTCTTTGGAAGTGACAACTTTTCTAGATAAAAGGGGAAGTTTTGAGGCGATGGAAAATTATAGTGTCATCAGGATCTAGTATTCTCTAGAAAGGTCAGTTTATCTTCCATTTTATGTACTAGAAAAAATATTTGTAATAGAAGTATGCAGATATTACAAATTCTGGGAAAATTTATTTTATGAAAGAAATAAAAATCAATTCATTTCCTTGCCATGGAAAATTGACAAAATAACACTAAAGAATGCCTCAAAAATTGATGAGTATGTAGTCCAATTTGACTAGTACAATTTAAAGTCATCAAATGAAGTTAAAGGGTTCGACCCTAATCAATATTTCATTAATTATATGGCCTATGATGGTTTCAGTGTATCATATGCAATTACTTATTTATTTGGAGAATAATAAGATTATGGATAGAACTCTGAAGTAGTTCTAGTTGGATATTTTGAAACTGTTATTAGCACTAATGAACCTCATCGACGCGGAAGGGTTGTAAATGAAATAAACAAACGATATCAAAGTACTTCTCAAAGGAGTGACACACCCAAAAAAAACCCTCAACTTGTAACCCAAGAGAAAAATAAATGTTTAACTGAAAATTTTGGTGAGAAAGATGACCATGATCCTCCTAAAAGGAACCTTGAAAGGCCTCATAATCTCACAATAAACAGTAAAAGAAAAATATAGAAAAATAAAAAGGAAGTAGATGAGGTTGTACTTGAAGATGAAGAATCCATTTATGACATGGAATTGGACGTGAATATTGAAGATATAGAGTTTCTATATGAGGAACAAAGGATTCAAGAGAGCAAAGAAGTTGCAATAGAATTGGTGACACAAGAACCGATCTTCTTTGAAGAAGAATCCTTAACTCTTCATAGTGCTCTATTTGATAAAGACTCAAATAAATTAGTATTTGAAAAGAGTTAATTGAAAAGGAAAAAAGGTTCAAGGGAAGACACATTCATAATTTAACCTGAGTGGCGTTCCACCATCAAGAATTTAAAAAATTCATAGAACTACAGGCGACGCCTTGGAAGTGTTAGTGGATGAGGTGGTGTTGGCCCTTGACCAAGTTTGGGGAGATTCTTGGTCATAGTGACCTATTTTGGGACTTCGACAGCCTGTCGAAGGAGGAGCGCAAGATGAGGTGGAGATCAAGGGATCTCGACCTACTTTTGGGTCCTTTTTGGGTTTTGGGGATAATGTAACGGGATTGGGATGTCGGCCCATGGGTTTTACTCATGTTTAGGCCTATTTTGTATAGTATAAATAGAAGGCTAGGCAATGTAGAAAGAAAACTTGTAGGCTCGTAAGCTAAGTGCTAGTGTGAATTGTAAGGGATTTGTGCATTATGTGTAAGACTTGCAGAGCTGAGTGCAAGTCCTTGTGCAAGATTGTAGAAGGCTTTGTGCTGTAATGCAAGAAAGAAGGATCTAGCGTGCTGCGCAGATCTTATGTCTTGTGCGGAGTAAGGGTTTTGAGGCTCTGTGCTTGTAACCGATTGACTGGAGACTATAAAGAAGAAGAGTTGGTGGATGTAGCCCCGGGGAGGGGGTGAACGATGTAAATCCTGTGTTATGATGCTTTGTGCTTTGTCTTTATGTGATTTACATGTTATTTGCTAAGTTCTTGGATGTATTTAGATAAACCTACTTATGCTTCATGCTTATTATATGTGAGAATATTAGATCTGATCCATATGAATGTGCTTAGTGCTTGATTTGCTAGATATGACCTGTCTATTGATGATAAGTGCTTAAGTACATTATAGCAGTGTGAATGCTGTGAAGCCCTGCTTTATCAATGAAGTGATTAATGATTATATATTGAGGAAATCACGATGCTAAGTGATTTATTAAGTGTTATAATCACAGATCTGTGTCCCAGCTGAGGTTGAAAACATCTGAGTCTTGCAACCACCCCTACCTCCACCTCGGGTGAGACTTCATCTGCTTTGTAGGTGTTGTCGAAAGGGCCGGTAGTTAGGGATTTGTTGGTGCACTGTTGTAGCATTGAACCCTGGGTCTGCCCCTGTGCCAACAAATGGTTCCATTATCGGGACCTGAAATTGTGATTGTTGGGAACTGAAGTAAAGAAAAGAGAAGTTTTGTGCATAGATATACTGCTGAAGAGCGCAGTATCGGGATCTGAAACTATGATTGTTGGGAATTGAGAAAGAAGAATCTCTGTGCAAAGATTCGGTTGGGGATTGTGAAAGCTCTATGCCCTGGTGCACAGTATTCTACTTGAATTATAAATCTCTGTGCTAAAAGAAAGAATCCCGATCTGAAGAAAGGAGATCGGATATGAAGAAAAGAGGTAAGATCTGGAAGCTTTGTGCCCTAAGAAAGGTAAAAGTGAGGATTTCTGATTAAAAGAGGTAAGATCTGGAATCTCTGTGCTCTGATAAAGGTAAGAATAGTTAAAATTTTTAGATCTGGAATATTTGTGCTCTGTAGAAGTAAGATAAGTGGAATTTTTTGTTTCTAGAGTATGGATCTAGGTATGTTTAATAGAATCTGTCATAGTTTGAAAACTAGGGCACTAATAGATAAAAGAAGGTTTGATACGAGTAGATATGATAGAAATAGTGAAAGATATGTTATACCTATGCATAGAAATAATGTTTGGACTAACGAATGGATGTAGGATCCTAGAAATAATTTATTTCAGGTTAGCTCCTATGATCCTAGTGCGCAATATAGAAGAGGCTGGGGATCATTTAAAAAGAAGAGAGGATTAACCCTCTATTAAAGTTGCAGAAAACTAGGACATTTTGCTAAAGAATGCCTTGGGATAAGACCTAGTTGTCTTTGATGCAAAGCTATGGACCATGAAGTGTTGGATTGCCCCAGAATGATTTCTAAGCTTGAAGGAATGAATCTGAATCAAGAAAACCCTAAGGAAACAACAAAGGCTATAGCAGAACCCCAGGAAGAATCAGAGAAAATATTGCTACAGATGAGAGAAACCTTGAATGACCACCGACATATTAGATTATCAGAGATCTTTAAAGACAAGGAACGCATTGAAGCAAGAATAGGAGACTTCGACATTGACTGTGTTCTATATGAAGAAACAGAGGTGAATGTCATGACCAAGAGAACTTGGGAAGCTATAGGGAGGCCTTCTATGACTCTCTCATTAGGAGGAATAGGGTTATTCATAGGAAAACTGGTAAACCTATGTGGAAGGCTCGCTCAGATACCTATGACCGTCAATGGAACTTCGACAGAGGAAGATTTTGAGATTATTCAATTTATTGAGGACATCACCCCATTTACCATGTTAATAGGAAAACCTTGGATTGACAGAGCTCAAGCCAGATGAAAGGAAGAAGAAGAAGTTTTGCAGCAGAAGAAACAAGAATTAAAATATTTCATGACTAGAAAGATCACACAATTGATTGAAGAACAAGAGAACATATCGAAACTATTTGACACTAGATACCCTGATGTCGAAGCTGGAAGAACACTAGGAGACCCACAAAAGACTGAAGTACTTACTCCCAATAAAGAAGAGGTATTTCCCGTAAATCCTAGGAAAGAATCTCAACACCGCGCAGTGACTATGTTAAAAGAAGATAATAATCAGAATGGAAAAATCCATACCGAGTCGAAGCTCACTGGAAAGAAGGCTAGAAAACTAAGTAAGAAGAGGGCTAAGATTGAAAAGTTATAGAAGATTCCAGAGGGAACTTTGCAGAAAGAAAATTTGCAGAATTGGAACTTCGTTGGGATATCAAAACAACGACACATGGTACTTCGCTAGGGCAAAGCAATATAGCTGTTGGGGCTGATATATCCGTTCGACTCCTGCTCCGAACGGGCCTAAAAACATTTACAACTCAACAATAGACCGTTGGACCGCGCCATAACAGACATAACAAGAGTTAATGAGGCTTCATACCCGTTACAAGCGAACCATTGCCGATTTTCCTACTTATCCCGTCGTGCCATGCACGAAGAACACTCTTGCTAACTAAGAGTTTGAGCCGCAGACTAAGTGAATTGTATACAATGATAACTGCGCTATTTCTATTTGTTCTAGTGTCATATCTAAGTTCATCATGACCCCAATAATTTTAATTCCGAGCACGTATGTCCGATGAGCTCACCGCAGTTGAAGAATCAGTAACGAAAGTTCTCCTCGACTTAATGAATGAAATATTCATGTCGGAGAGAGGAGTGTCTACAGGTGTACAAGCCTCTTCGATGAGAGGACTGTCGGCCTCTCCGTCCACTGCTAGAGCCGATCCATCCAGACTAGTAGATGAAAAGAAAACTAAGCATAGGTATGATCTCACGAATGCTAAGTTAATATCGAGTATACTACCCACCTATCTACCCCCTCTGAGTGGCGTGATAAATCGAGACAGTGTGCCCATATATTTTGAGTATGCCTTGGTGACTACGTACCTCCCGAAGGTGATACGAGTAGTTCACACCGACTAATATAAAATTGTAGTGTTGAAGTTTAGTGACTTCAACATCGGTGATAGGAAGGTCTATAGCACACTCGCCCCACATAAGTATATGACCTTAATCATGGACCTCTAACCTCGCATAGTCCACACTACTCAACATCATGAAGATCTCGCACTTCGGAAGGCACAAAGAAGTGAATGCATGTGTCAAGATACTGTTGTCTTGTTACCATGGTGGATACTTATGGTTAAACCACTGTATCAAAGTGGATCCGATGGTGATCAATCAGATCATAGGTATAAGCATGCAAGGCCCTGACCCACAGGATTTTTACTCGGGAAAATCCATGGATCACGCTCTTGCGTAGAAGATTAAAGACACCTACAAAGATGTCAAGAAGGGAACACGAGGATATAGGGTAGCTTATATCTAGAGCAGTGGAGTGTGCCTCACCTACCAATTGATCACAGGAAATTTGGTGTGAAAGAATCGACCCACCCAAGTCACTGGTTTTGTAGTCAACCTTGGAGGGAAGTGTGCAGAAGGACTTCAGATGAATTGGGCGCAACACTTGGTAAGCCAGTTGGAACTGGACTGTAGGGAAGCCCAAGATCAGGGATATGAATTCCACTTAAGTTGGCTATTGATCCTTATCGCTTTCATAGCATGGGATATGCCAGAAGGTGAGACCTTCCAGGACATTGAGCCGTTTGAACCTCTGGCCGTGAAGTTCAGTACACTGTGGTACTCGAACAACATGAATAATCAATGTTAGTCAAATGTTGTGTTCCATATGTATTACAACCAGTTGAAGGTAGCCATCCAGTCCTAACCTCGTATGACCCCGAATACCCTCCACAGTTTTTGGCCCTTAATGAAATTCAACGCAGACCACCATTTTATTTACATCATAGCATGCACAGATGGACATAAACAACAGTTGCAATCATACTACAAGTTGACAGAGCATGAATTGGAAGAGATTACCAAGGAATGGTCAGTCGACCTCCTTGTTCCAACAGACCTTGCAGAGATGTCCGATGATGACATGCTAGAAACAATGCAGGATACACCTGGACCTAGCAAGATAAAGAAGACCGAATAGGTCCATGATTTAGACAGATCACTTCCATCTCAACAGAGCAACGAGGAGATGGAAGAGAGATAGATGGCGTAGATGTTGAATAGAAGAAAGGTGAGGTTACATCGCCTAGAGACGAGGAGGTCCCCTCAAAGAAAAGGAAGGTTTCCCCACCAAAACCCTCATCCCAGAAGAAAGTGAAAGAAACTAGGACCAAATTTGAGACCACCCTCACTCAGACGACTTCGACTTCATCGTTGCAGCACTGAACGATGCTTCGCTAGAGATAGCAGAAAAGGAAGAAGCTCAGCAAGAAGATATATACAGTCGGATCAAGGTTGAACTACAAGGGGGGCAGCAGGCATTACAGTCCATCCATGTAGTTTCTACTGTGCCTCTGTCAGCAAGAACAACAAAACTAGGTGATGAGCCATCTCAACTACACCGCATCACTGATACAGTTGAGGTTCACCTTCGACGAGCTCAGGAAGAGACAACACAAGACACCCAGGATTTAGTGCAAGTACAAAAATACCTTGAGGAGAAACAAAGTGCTGCAGAATGGGAAAAGATTCCTCTGCAAGCGAAGTGGGATGAAGAAAAATAACAGTTACACCAAAGCAAGGAACAGTTGCTCGCCGAGCAACTCAAAGTAAAGGAAATGGTTCACAGAGCACTTCGCTCTGTGATAGTCATCGAACTAGTAAAGGCCGAAGAACAAGTTCCATAGCAGGTGGCACAACTTGAGGAGGTAATCCAACAACTCCAACAATGCATAGAAGACTTGGAGCTTCGCACTATGCCCGAGACCCCTCAATATGTAAGAGACCTAAGGGAAGTAACTTCCCACAATGCAGTTGACAGACTAGAAGATCTTGCCTTGGAGTGAAAGAAGTTGAGTAACCGAAACTCCCAGACATATGAAAACCTCACTGAGAACCTAGAGTTACAAGCACTGGAGTCGTAGCTCGAGGAAGCAAAGCAACATGTAGACACACTACAGGTGCAGCTGAAATCTCTATCAACTGTAGATAGATTGAAGAGGTCTAAGGAGAAACACACCACCCAACAACAGATCCATATGAGTCAAATCAGAGTGATGGAATTTACTCAATGGCTTCAACCAGTACAAGATAAGGCATGCTAGTTATTCACATAGGTTGAAAGCCAAGGAGCAAAGATAGAAAAGGTTGTCATTGCAACAGAACAATTCCTAGAAGGGCCTGTGAATGACACAGTGATCCAAGAATTCATTGAGCAAGAGGTTACAACAAAGAATCAAGTGGAAGAAGATCAAGCCAAGATCGAGACATTCGAGTAAAAACTAATCAGACCAGAGTGACTCAGGATGAGTCACAGGTGAGTGTTGGGGGCCTGTTGGCCCTTAACCAAGTTTTGGGAGATTCTTGGTCATAATGACCTATTTTGGGACTTCAACAGCCTGTCGAAGGAGGAGCGCAAGATGAAGCGAAGATCAAGGGATCTCGGCCCACTTTTGGGTCCTTTTTGGGTTTTGGGGATAATGTAATGGGATTGGGATGTCGGCCCATGGGTTTTACTCATGTTTAGGCCTATTTTTTAAATTATAAATAGAAGGCTAGGCAATGTAGAAATAAAACTAGTAGGCTGGTAAGCTAAGTGCTAAAGGCTAAGTGATAGTGTGAATTGTAAGGGCTTTGTGCATTCTGTGTAAGACTTGCAGAGCAGAGTGCAAGTCCTTGTGAAATATTGTAGAAGGATTTGTGTTGTAATGCAAGGAAGAAGGATCTAGCATTCTATGCAGATCTTCTATCCCGTGCGGAGTAAGGGTTTTGAGGATCTGTTCTTGTAACTGATTGACTGAAGACTATAAAGAAGAAGAGTTGGTGGACATAGCCCCAGGGAGGGGGTGAACCACTTAAATCCTATGTAATGATGCTTTGTGCTATGTCTTTATGTGATTTACATGTTATTTGATAAGTGCTTGGATGTATTTAGATAAACCTACTTATGCTTCATGCTTATTAGATGTGAGAATATTATATCTGATCCATATGAATGTGCTTAGTTCTTGATCTGCTAGATATGACCAGTCTATTGATGCTAAGTGCTTAAGTATGTTATAACAGTGTGAATGTTGTGAAGCCCTACTTTATCAATGAAGTGATTAATGATTATATATTGAGGAACTGATGGTTCTAAGTTCTTTATTAAGTGTTAGAATCATAGATCCATGTCCCAGCTAAGGTTGCAAACATCTGAGTCTTGCAACCACCCCTACCTATACCTCGGGTGAGACTTCATCTGCTTCGCAGATGTTGCCGAAAGGGCCGGTAGTTATGGATTTGTTGGTTCATTGTCGTAGCGTTGAACCCTGGGTCTGACCCTGTGCCAACAGGTGGACACTGAAGATTGTATGCTCAAAGAAAGGATTGAAGAACTAGATTATGCTCCAATTCCACCCGCTATATTTTCAAGTCCGATTACTACTATTAAATCTTGGAAAAGATCTGACAAAACACCAGACTCAAGCTCAAAGTTAAGGGGAACATCAATTTTTCTTGCTACAGTTAGATGATATGTTGGGGACAATATAAAAATGAGAATGCCTCTCATTCTATAGACATGGGATTTCAAAATTGAAAATTTGAAGTAATAACTTAAGGAAAACCTCAATAATGACGAGGTTTTTTATAAAGATGTTGTCACTACATTTGTTTTAAAAGTTTTTGGTATGAATGAACTAAAATGAAAAAGAAGAATATTTACCATCCCCTACTCGCAGAAGACAATTGAAAGCTTGTTGGCTCAAGAGAATAAATGTTTTAAAAGAAATATTGGTTGATTGTGACACTTTAAGTGTCAAAAAAGGGGAATTATATTTTAAGTTGATTGAATTAGACTTGGCAGGAAACACTGGGGAAGTCTAAGATCCAAAATTAATTTTAAATTTTATGCTTATGGTGAGAGAAAAATTTGAAGAACACTTAGATATATTGAAAGGTGTATCAATGGAAAAGTTTAATAGTATGACCGAGTACACATAACAATAAGTAAAAAGTTAGCTTGTAAGTTATGTTAATAAAAATGAAGATATTGAGGATACGTTGCATCAAATTTTAATTGACTTAAGAGATTTAGAAAACACATTATTTGATATTAATGTCAGGAAGGAGATAACCATCACACCTATGAGGGAATACATCAAAAATTGGTTAAAGCAAGTTTTAATCAAAATAAATGAAGAAGATCAAACATAGGTGGTTGGTACTGGTCATGTAATTGCAACCAAAGAGAATACAAGAGGAAAATCAACAAGCAAATAACAAGAGAGAGAGAGAGAGAGAGAGAGAGAGAGATCCATCATAGTGAGTAAAATGATCACATCTTTCTCAATGCTTTTCTCTACTCGTTCATGAGTCATCCAGTCGTGCTTATCTTTCCTAAGAAAAACATAACCAATTTCTAATCGCTTCTTTTTGTCTTCCTTTCAGGTTCATCCCTATTCCATCCTTTTATTTTATGGTCCACGAGAGCCCAATCCCAGTACAATTTTGGATGAATGCATTTTTATTTTTAGACTACTAAAGACTATATTTGTTTTTTAGCATAAGATTTTGGGGTTAAAACTTTAATGATATCTTTGAACTTTGAGTTTTGAGAATAATATATTTAAAGTTTTCCTACCATATTATTTTCTGTTTTGAATGAAAAAACTCTTTTAAAGTTCTCTCAATTGTGGGCCTTTATTTTTCTTTCCTTTAAATGTGATCAAAATTATTAATATTGTGATGGATGTGAGAATCATATTACTTTTCATGTAATTGTTATTTATTTAGTACAATATTTCTGCATATATTATATTTTCATGAGTGAAAATTCCCGATCCTCTTCTCAAGAATTCTTTATGAATGTATATTATTTTCAATCAACAATAACATTTTCATTGAGTTATAAAGATTGAGGTTTGCTATTTAGTATTCTCCCATTTTCATCCCAAGATATTCAAGATTTATCTTTAAGAAAATACAGAGGAGTACCACCTATATAAAAATGTAGGAGGATATTTGTATCCTCGTGAGGTTGTTGTTTGGACCTTAACTAATCTAAACATCAACAAGAACCCATATCTAAAACACCTTATCAAATGTTGTTTTGATGATATTTATTGCATTAGATATAATTTCTAGTATTCACTATTTATTTATGTAGGCTAATAAATTTGATTATGTTGATGAATCATGATAAGAACAATCATGATGTTATTGTTGCTCTACAAGTGATAGGTGTTGAGATGGTTATTGTGTTCATGATGTTAGATTATCTTAAGATCCTATGATATTTACTTATGATGTTATGTGATTCCATTTAATTATGTTGATAAAAGGCTATGTCTTTGATAAATATTTGTTGAGATGATTATCATATTCATGATGATATGCTATGTTGTTAGGATAACATGCGGTTCCATTTATTATATTTGATAAAGATATGTTGATGTTATGATCTTATGATAATATCTCTTGATGTGATGGTTTGATGTAATTGCATAGAATTATTTTATGATCAGATTTTTATGATGTCATGATGTGATGACATGTGTTACTTACATGTAGATTTATGATGAAATGTTTAACGATGGCATGCATACGCATGTGTTGTTTTACTGTTTAAGATGCCATGATGACTATGATGTTGAGTTCTCATGGTGACATGCAAGAGTTAGCATGTGGATTCTTTCTTTGAGATATTGATATTATGATTATAACTAATGCATTGGTTGCATGTTGTGATGTGGTGATTGTCAAGTCATCCATGAGTGGGCCAAGAGGGATGGTTTATTTGATGATCTCATGGGAGCCCATACCTATGAGGGAGAATATTTACAAAGTAATACCATACGGGTTGAGGACAACTCAATCAACCAATCTATGCCATTGGTTCTTTTTCCTAGTGGGATCGTATGGAAAAGGCCATAGTGCCTAATATAAAGTTGTGATGCCAAATTCCCGAAGAACAACTTGAGTGTTGTTCGTCGGTGGTGTTGTGGGATTGAAATTTGATTCCTAGGGATGTGTAATTAAGGGAGGATAAGGAGGGAGTTTAGGTCCAACCTTTCGACATGACTAGTGTACGAAAGTATTGACCCAGGTGATTGGTGTACGTGAGTATTGATCAAGACCACTGGTGTACGTAAGTTTTGACCCAGATTCTTGCTTGGGAAGATGAGGTATGGTGCTTAGAGCCCTGATAGACCGAGATGTCTTCGTCTGGTTCCATAGATCCCTAACGAAAAATATAAGGTTTGGTGCCTAGAACCCCGATAGAATGAAAGGCTTTAATCCTTGTTTCGAAGGTTGGGAAGAATTGTTGTAGTGTTTCTCGTGCTTCCCTGATGGGGTCTATGGACTTTCGATTCCTATTGTAGTCATTTGGGTGGATTTATACTAGTTCAACAGAGGGTGTTGTGGATTATACAA
>SNQJ01S0165276.1:16621-27835 GCA_010110895.2 Picea sitchensis | reverse complement strand
TTAAAAATAGGAAACGAATTGTGAGGTGGATCCTCACACTTAATCACTTTCCTTTTCATGAATATTAATAATAATTCATGTGCACTTGATTCTCTCCTTTAATCAATTTCTTTTCCTTGAATATTAATAATAATTCATGTGTACTTAGTATTTCTTTGCCTTCGTGTAATATATCCCTCCTCCACATTGACTAGGGATTGTGACATAGGTTCTTCCATGGTGTCAAGGTGTATGCGACACTTATACGACACTTTATGACACTTAGGGCGAGGTATCTAGGTGTGCAAATTTCATGTGTAACAGTGATGAACTCATGAATACTTCAAAATAAACTAAGTATTGGTGCATTATGGTTATGGTGGAAAACACTGGTGCACTTTGGGAAAAGTGGAAGTTATAACAAGATTCATGAATCCACTATAAAGTGGAAAATTTTCTAAGTGTAGAAACAAGATATTCAAGGGACAGATTTATAAATGATCAAGAATATTTTAGGATCAACAGTTTTGTTCTAGGTTTCATGGAAATGAAGAAATCAAGTTCTTGTACTAAGGTCAATCCTAGTAGCTCTACAGGAAACACTTCTAAAAAATCAGAGAGCATTAGATGTAGCTTATTAGAGGGGTTTTCATCTTCACTGATCATCTCAACTACATAAATCTTACACCCTTTCCGCGTACACTTTTTAACCTTCTGGGATGAGATGATGCATAATGTCACTTCTTTCTTAATCCCCTCTATCACTATAGGCTCTCCTAGATCATTTTGGAAAAGAGCCTTCTTATTGTATCAATCCACCAAGGCTCGATGAGATTCAAGCCAATCCATTCCTATGATTAATTCATATGTTCCCAGAGCCATATTATATAAGTTCATTTTTGTGACACAACCCCCAATTTTGACAATACAATTGTTTACTAGAGGACCTACAGATTGCTTAACATCAGATGCCATTTCCACCATCCTAAAGTTATTTTGGTCATGATTTGTCGATCCACATCTAATCAGAGTAGAGGGGGGAATAAAACTGTCAGTGGCACCATAATAAATTAACACATAAATTCAAATTTTTTTAACCATATCAGCGAACTCCACCATTATGGTTTGGTTCTCTGCCTGGAAATGGGTTACAATAGCATGAATTTGATGTTGGGCATGGGGTTTTTCTCATTTACCTTCTCGTTGTCTAAGATCTAGCTGATAATTTGAGAAATGCTTGTGATAATAGGGACCCCCACATTCCCAACATTCCACCCTGCCTTGATTCCTCATTTGACCCCATCCACAGCCACTACATCCTATGCCTCTACCTCTTGTTCCTATTGAGTGGAGATGACACCTTTGTTCTTCTGGAGGTACCCCAAAATTTATTCTAGCAACCCTAGTTACATTTTTTGGTCTCACTTGGAATCCATATAGATGCCCCCAACTATGATGGTACTATATTTTGAGGGTTTTCTCATTGGCTCCACATACTTCTTCGATTGACCTTTCAAGTCAATCATCCTTTTGACCTTCTTGTCCAGACTATTTTTTGTTGGCATCATGGTGGGTTTCCACATGGATACCTTGGCTCAAACTAAAGGATTGAGCCCATGTAGGAATATTTTAGCTTGTCATTTATCATCTGCTATGTAGTCCACATGATGAATTAATGCATAGTACTCTGCTTCATAATCTTTTATGGATCTTCCATTTTTTCTAACTGCATGTAAGGCACCTACTTGTTGGTGTTTATATTCCTCTTATGGGTACATGGTTCTAAAAAAATTCCTCAAACATCTCCCAAGTAACTTGCAAGGAAGTGACTTGCACCTTAGTCTCTTCATTTACCCGCCATAATAGTGCTTCTCCTTTAAGGAGGATCATTGCAATTTGTTTCTTTTCCCTTGTAGTGTATGACTTAAAATTGAGTGTCCTCTTAACACCTATCAACCAAGCCTCAGATACCTGACCCCCATATTGAGAAGTGAACATGGGTAATTTGTATTTTTTAACCTTGTTCATAATATTTAGGGGTTCTCTTCTTTTATCATCATTGGAAAGAAAGTCCTCGTCGTGTCTCTATTTATACTCCAATTCCTTTTCATGAATCTGCCTTGTGTTTGGGTTTTGACCTTGGCTTGAAAACCAATCCTTAAAGATATTGGTCATTTATCCTAGGGATTGTAGTATGGCTTGTTCAGTCAGGGTTTTGACATCAAGGTTGACTTGTGGTTTCCTCTTATGCTTAGGGGCCATGGTTACTCCTAAGAATGCAATTTCTCTTTTCAATCTTATGTTTTTAGTTTCATGGACCAAATTCCATTATGAATATGATAAGCAAAATAAGTTAATATTTACATTCCTAATTTCCGAGGATTTAAAATAAACATCCAATTGTCCTAGTCTCTCTTTGGGTATGTGCTTGTGCCACTTGTATTTTGTATGTGATTATGGTCTCATATGACTTAGAATTTGTATACCTATGTTATGAGTTCGGGTTTATAAAATATATTAAGCCTGGAATATCATAATCAACCATGCATGTGCATATGCATATTCTAATGCATTTCCTATCACTAATATGAAAACAAACAAAAGGGGCAAAGAAGAAGAGAAGACACATCATATGGTGATCGAGGGTGTAAGTTCCAAATCTCCCTTCCTTATGTGTCGCTAATTCTAATGCACTCCACATAAGGTTTTTGTACTTTCCTTTGTTGACTCAGGCATGTACCGGGTCACATGTATTGCATCCAGAGTAGTCATGAGGATATCATCGTCACCTCTAGTAGCTCACAAAATTGTGTCCTAACAACAAGTGGTTTAAGTATTGGAAAGCCTCTCTTAATATATTATAACTCAAAATTGGACTCCAATCTCCTTATAATTTCCACTAATCAGATCCCAAAATATACTATCTCCCTAGGATGATTCTGCAATTTCTCTTGGAGGTAAGGGGTGCATGATCTTTCTCTCTAGATAGTACCATGAGATATCCTCAAGGATGTTGTTTCCCATGTCACTAATAGTGCATGCATATGAAATAAATAAACTAAATGCACCCTAAAACAAGATCCATAATCCATAATTCATTTGCTTAACTAATTAATTCTAATATTTACAATCATAATTAATTCTAATATTTACACAAATCATATAGCAATTATTATGGCAATATAGAGTGCACAATTATAAAATGTAAATTCACTGTAACAACAATTTATAGAAATTTAACTATAATTGTGATGTGCTTAATAACTTGCACATTAATTACACCAATTCAACGTAAATATTAAAATTCAATTAATCAGTAACAATAATTGATATTATAAAATCTCAACATCATTATCTAATTGTTATGTGAATAGACAATGTTACTAACTGAAGAACACACGACCCACACTAAGAAGGGGGGCTGTGAATTAGTGTGTGATTTTTTTTTAACTATTTCTTTTCACAAGTTACCACTTAAAACATATTTGAACAGATTAAGATCAATCACATCATAATTACGATGAACATAAAGACACCATATGTTTGTGTAAGCTTTTATATAATAAATATGAACATAGTAATACAAATATATGTGATGGAGGATTTCTTTTTAGCACCAAATAATTTTTTCAGTACCAACTAAAATAAGGAGCACCAACCCCTCGGAGAGCACCAACTCTATGCCAAGACCCAGCTTGTTGCAAGTCCCATCTTGTTGATAGAACCCAGTCTATCCAACTAGAGTTTATTCAACTCCAGTAGTAGTGATCCATTGTAGAATCAACTATATTTTATGATCAGAAGTATACTATAAAACTTTTATCACTGCATTTCATCTTCTCTCTGTAATTCATATTTTCTTTCCTCTGATATCTTCTCTGAATTTGCTTCAACTTATTTAGCTTACGTTCTGAACTGCATTTTATCTTCTTTCTGTTATTCACATTTTCTTTCTTCTGATGTCTTCTTGGAATCTTCTTCGGCTTTTTTATCTTCTATTCTGGACTGCAGAGACACATTCTTCTCACCTCTTTTTCTCGTTTATATAATCTTCAAACAGGTGTGAAATTTAAAACAATGTGTCCCTTTATTTGAACCATTGTACCTTTTCACTTAAAATGATAATCTAAACTTTAATTAATATCATTTTTCTTTTTATTATTTCTTCATATTTTCATGATTTATTCTCTTTTAATCATGACTTTGTATCGGTTCATTTTTGTCATAAATTGATCACAGTCATGGATCAATTTAATCATTTATACTCGATGCCTAATCTATGTTATATTTACAGAGACCAGATTCCGTGAAGGCGCTTCCTTCAAGCCATTTCACATGACCGTGCATTACATAACCACTGTCTCAACAATTTTGGCAATGCGTTACACTCTGCAATGTCAAACCTCTTTACAATATGACCAATGGTGGTGACCTCACGCTTAAGGAAATTTAGACCAAATGAGCGTTTGAGCACTTCTCAATTCAATGCCCATAATTCATCCTACTCATGAGATAGACGACTGACGGGGTTTCAGCGTTTAGACATTTGAGTCTTCATGACTTCACACTTTACTAAACTCACGATCATGAAATTGCCGAAACAATCAGACGGTTCATATTCCCTATCGGAACCATACGACCAACTGCAATGACCAAGCACTAGACCTAGTGCATGCTTTGAACGATTTATTAGAATCAACAGTCGTGATTCAATCACCCACTGAGATGAACGACTGTTGAGATTTCGGTACTTTGACCTTCGTAACTTCAATACACTACTCTTTACAAAACTCCCAGTTGTGATATCATCGATACGATCAAATGGTTCATGTCTCTTCCATGGAAGAGATCAATGGTCCTCCTTAAACCTTAATCCGATCCCTTCTTTCCTTAATCGAACGGTTGTTTCTTAATCAGGTGTTCAGATGTGTGGTTGTCGGGGTTTCAGCATTTTGCCTTCGAATCTTCGTGACCTCCAACAGTTCAAATCCCAGTGATTGTAAATCACCTGACGCGTGTCCCTTTCATAGTTTCGGCATTCAGGACTTCTAGATACTAGAGTTTTTGCTTACAATGAAAAACTCCAAAGTGAGACTCCCGGGGGTGACGTAAATGCTTATGTCACTTGATGATGTGTCACAATCCTATTAGCTACCACGTGTCATTCATATCCTCGATATACATGTCCCTCTAATACCATATCAATTTTCCACTTGTGAGTGTCTGAGTATTCCATGTGTCCTTAGCTGACGTGGTCTGCTGTTTCGTTTTTCCTTGGTTCAATCCAACGACCCTCCAACATTTTCCAGATCCGACGGCCCACGATTTCTATCGTGATTTCGCATTTCAGCATTCTTGTGATGAAGGGTCTCAACACTCCATGTCGCGATCACTGAAATAGAGCTCAGTTGCACTAGCTCCTCCCCTCCTTGTGACCACGGGTTATGACCCATGGCTGAGTGTTTCGCATTTTCGCATTTCAGGATTTCGAACAACTCTTGACATTGTTTCTCTGAATCATGAATCCTCGAATTCGTTGATCTAGTGGCATGTGCCTGCCTTCCAACCGATGGCTAGGATCTCTTCGTAACCTCGCATATCACGACTTCCAACAACACTTACGTTTGAATTTTCCATTCTTTGAGTCAGCAAAACAACGACCCTTCGCAACATGCCATCCTTGACAATGGACAGTCCTGATGCTTTCGAAACGATTAATGACTATGATCATTTTGGTAAAATCAATCACTGTGATCTTTTTGGATAATCTGACGGTCACGAAGGACTTCGTGAATCGTGACTTTGCAAGTTTATTTCCTATTCGATCAATGACTCAGATTAGTCCTCAAACCAATGGTCTGGATCTAATCGCAATTTTGTGTTTCGATATTTCAAAGGTTAAAGCACCTCCCTTATTCCAACTACTGATTTCTCGATATCCGATATTCTGATATCCACTTACGTTGGATCGACGATCCACGACCCTCCATGATCCAATGGTCTAGATCATATCACAATTTCGTGTTTCATGAGTTCATGCAACACTTTCTTTGACTTTCCTGATCTGCAAGTCAGCGAAATTCCAATCACTTGCCACGTGTCCTCTTGATCCAATGGATCAGATCATTTCACTGATTTGGTGTGTTAACTAACTCTTGGGCTTATCCTCCTTGCATCTCCACTGTATCTGACGTCTGATGGGTATTCTTGAAGCAGATCAATGGTGGTGATCTTCCAATGGTCCTCAAGCCCACGGTCACTCAAATGATCGATGTGCGTTGTATCAGACGATCAACATGGTCAAACTCTTTGATCGAACGTCTACTGAGATTTCTTTACTATGATCGGACGACTACTGAGGCTCTTCATTCACTAACTCTCCTAAGCTTTAATATAGTCAGTCAATAGTTCTCCTGAGCTTTGATCTCTGTGTTTGCTAACCCTCCTGATATTTTATCATAGGATTGTTGATCCTATCATGATCAACAATAATCACGAATTTATTTTCCAACCTGATATACTGTGCAATGTGCTCTTCCTTCTAAGATTTTGTCTTCATATTGCTCTCTCGTCCTATTTTCTCCTCCTCATGAGCTTGTGCTTTTCCTTCTCTACATAATGTATGACATCTTCTACTGACTGATATACTATTGACATCAATGACAATATCATCTGTCATTTAACAACAGATCATCTAATCGACTATTGACATCAATGACAATATTTCCAACAATCTCCCCCTTTGTCATTGAGGTCAACACACTAACTTCATATACAAAACTCCCCCTGTGATGATGTTTTCCTTTTATGAAGTTTTCCTTTATATGAAGTTTCTCTTCCCCTTTGACATCAATGGCAAAGGGTTTCTTCTCCTATGATATATCTGTATAAGTACTTCTCTGACCACTGGTAACTCCTCCTGCAATCAATCTTTTTTTGTTGTAACAGAATGACTCCTTCTGTCGTTGATTTCTATCTCCCCCTGAGATATTCAATACATATCTATTTTAAGGGTTTTTTCAAAAATATTTGCCACCTGTGGTAAGCTTTGTATGTTACTGACCAGACTGACCTTGGGTAAATATTCCTACAGACATGTTCTACCAATCATAGCTGAATGACTCCCCTGTCAATATGCTTTCTCTCTTTCTGACTATTTTCCACCTTTGTTTCTGAAAAGGTAGATCTTCTTGACAGGGTTTCTTCTCTTGTTATCTCTACAGGATGTCATGTATAGAATATTGTACATCATAATGTTGGTGTTGTGGATATTGTTGTCTTATTCAACACATCGCAATTGTAGGTCATATTCTTCAAACAACCCTTGGTTCCATCCATCAATTCTCATCGATCTCTAACTAGGATACCAATTTGTTTTTGTATCTTCCACCTTTACATCTGCACTCTCATCATCATAGTTGTTTAATAAAAGAAGATTGTGACTCCATTTTCCAGTGAAGTGATCAGTCTATCAATGAGTGTAATATCATATTCTCATTTGTCAAGCTTTGACATCCATCTTTTCAAATTGGATCCACAATTTGAACTATTCATTTTTGAACTAATCTAAGCTTCTGGGAGATGCTTCAATAGTGCAATAACTGTAATCCTTACTTCCAAAGACTTTGAAGTATTTTAGAGTATGGGCTCTCCCAAAACATGGTTCACAAGGAGTTTTGCTACTATCAATCCTGAGCAGACCTCTGTTCATATGAGTATCGATGTGCTTACTTCATCCCTTTGTAAGACTTTTTCTTGTAGTTGAATTTTTTCTTCTTCTGACTTTGATATATTTTTATCTTTTTCATCTTCAGAGTCCTCTTTGAGATAGGGACACTTGGATGAAAAATGACCAACTTTGCCACAGTTAAAACATTTGTAAAGAGGTTTGACTTTGTACTTCCCTGATCCTTTTTGAAGTTTTCTAATGAAATTGGCTTCTTCCACATCAGATTCTTCATGATGGTTGGATTGAGGTTATTTCTCTTGATTTATCTTTTTCTCAGATGCTTTGAAAGTTATTTCATCTTTTGTTGATTTATCATGCCTTGTTCTCATTTCATATGTTGTAAATATTCCATGGAGCAGTTCAACTATGAGTGTATTTAGATCGTATCTATCTTTAATTGAAGAAATCTTTGCATCATATCTCATAGGTAATGACCTTAAGATTTTGTGAACAATGGGTTTATCTATAACTTCTTTTTGTTGTTCTAGGATTGAAGATTCATCATAAACATCATCATTGTGTGCACCAGAAGATTCGTTATCCTTGTTTTGAGAATATTCCTTATTAGAAGTTTTATCCTCCAAACTCCTATTATTAACTTCATCATATTCAGGAACAATATTTTCTTCATCTTTCTTATTTGGTACTTCAGATTTTATTTTCCATGTCTTCTTATTTACTCTTGTTGTCATATTGTATGATGCATTTCTCATTGATTGTCTTCTTGAGCTCCAACAGTTATAGGATTTGTGGCCATATCCACCACAATTATAGCATCTCATAGTGTAACAATGTGCAGTAATATCTCCAACATGATTGTAGTTCCAACATCTCATATTTTTGTTGAACCTACCAATTTGTTTTCTTCCAAGATGCCTACAATCCAAGGATTTATGACCATACCCATTACAAGAAAAACAATAACCATTAAAAACACTCTCATACCTTGTTTGATTCATCCATGAAGGTGTCACTCTTCTGAACTTGCTTTGAGGTGTATGAATAGTTTTTGGATGTCTCCCATGATCTGATCTTCTAAATTTTGAATTGTTTCTTTTATTTCTTGAACGTGAAGAACCTGATTCATACCTGCTTTCACCTTTTGCAAATGAAGGACCTACATCAGATTTCTTAGGGGTACTAATCTTTTCTTTATTGTATCCAAGGCCAGATTTGTCACTTGGTGATCTCTGACTATCTAGGATCTCATCCAAGGTCATGGAGTTGATCACAAACTTGTTTTGGGTGTCAAATTTCTCAACCTTCTTTCTAAGGTTCACAACTTTTGCTTCCAGCACATGACAGGATTCTTCCTTTTTGTCCAACTGGTTCCTTACTACCTCTTCTCTCCTTTTGGCTTCTTCAAGTTGGATTTTAAGATTGACATAGTTTTCCCTTAGTTCCTCTAGATCTGCAATGTTTCTACTTGAGACATCATCTTCCTTATTTTCTTGACTAATATCTTTCTTCATCTTCTCGATCTCCTCTTCTTTCTCTTCTAACTAATTATCCTTCTCATATATTATCTTTTCACTGTCCTTGAGCATTTTTTTTATTTTCAAGACATGTTTTTTATTCTTTTCAAAGAATTCTTGAGAGTAGTTATGAAGATAGCTATAGTCTGATTCATTATGGTGATAGAGGTATTCATGGAAACTCCAATCAACCTTTTCTTTAGCCTTTGATAATTCTTCTTCTTCTTCTTCCATGGGATAAATGCTAACAGAGCATTTTGTTGTTGTTTCTGAGTCTTCTTCTTTACTTGTAGAGGAGGATTCAATATCACTATTATTGTAGTTGAAATATTGTGGGGAGTCCTTACTTTTATTGATGGTTGAGTCTTCATCTTCATCCTTGATAGGAATGTCTTTTGTGTCTTTATTTTTTATTTGATACATATTTTCTAATTTCAGCCATAAGTCCTTAGCGGATGTGCATAGTCTTATTATTGTCTTGACTGTATCTGATAATCTATTGAAAAGAATCGTTAATGCCACTTCATTGTTCTTCCTTTCTCTTCTTTGGATTGTAATTTTGGATAGATTCTTTGATGTAGTTAAGTCCCAGGGATTGCTTACTACTGAATTCCAAACCTCAAATCATTTTGACTTCAAAAACTGTTTCATATTTTCTCTCCATGAGGAATAATTTGTTCCATCGAATAAGGGAGCTTCAATTGTGGAGAGAGCCATGTGTCCACCCATTTCTTCAAGATATTCCTTCCAGTATTTAAACTATGTTTGAAGGAACCTTGCTCTGATACCAATTGAAGAACACATGGCCCACACTAAGAGGGGGGGTGAATTAGTGTGTGAACTATTTTTAACTATTTCTTTTCACAAGTTACCACTTAAAACATATTTGAACAAATTAAGATCAATCACATCATAATTACAATGAAAATAAAGACACATGATGTTTGTGTAAGCTTTTCTATAATAAATATGAACATAGTAATACAAATATATGTGATGGAGGATTTCTTTTTAGCACCAACTAAAGTTTTCAGTACCAACTGAAATAAGGAGTAGCAACCCCTCAGAGAGCACCAACTCTCTACCAAGACCTAGCTTGGCGCAAGACCAAGCTTGTTGTTGTTAATGTTTAAGCCATTATTATAGTTCTTTGCATTTCATTAGATAACAATAGCATAATACAACATCACTAAGAAATACACAATCACAAGAGACACATCATTTATCCTGGGAAACCCTCTAGGGGAAGAAAAAGAAAAACTTCCTTATTATAGATAGCCACTATAATGCCAAGAGATCTCTTAAACTAATGCAGAAGATCCTCTCCCAGATATGCGCCACTCTCTCTCCTTCTTCTCTAACTACAATTCTGAAACTTGTCTCACAAATGAGAAAGTGACTTGTGTGTCTAAGTGAGGTGCTAGCCTCCTTATTTATACAAGACTGGCACATGTGAAGTGTCTCTTCACTAGCAGGGCCAACTTCTCCAACTGGGTGGTTATAACCACATTTATTATGTTTCGGGGCCTCTTTGATATATTCTGGGGTTTCGGGGCCTCTTTGATATATTTTGGGGCCGACTTCTTCTTTTGCCTTTTACAATTACAATATGACCAATCCGCAAAAGGGGATTTGGTCCTTTTAAAGTAGTCGACATGATCAATCCACAATGGGGATTAATCCAATGAATAATATATCAAATAATAATAAGAATACACTTTGCAATTACATTATTTCAACACTCCCCCTTAACAAGAAGGGTATTCTTCAATAGCATCATGCGAGAGAGAGAGGACACCATCATCAATAGCATCAAGTGGGTGAGAGGAAAAAATCATCAATATCATCTTGGAACATTGACTGGCGTATCTATAAATCATCAAAAGTTTTCTTCATCGGCAGTATCATCATTCTCAAAGCAATTCCATCATCATCTGCATCAATATGTATTAGTATAAAAACTGATACATCATCATCATCACAGCACAAGGCTGGCTCATCATAATACAAGACTGGCTTTACGTCACAACT
>SNQJ01S0165276.1:0-15187 GCA_010110895.2 Picea sitchensis | reverse complement strand
TTGGATGAATGCATCCCAAGGTCTTGTGAGACCATTTAGGGCCATCATTATGAGTTCGTCTTCGTCTATGGTATCTCCAATAGCTTCTAACTTTTCTTTGAATTCTGAGATTCTGGAGAAGTATTCATGAATTGTTTCTCCTTTCTACATCCTTGTATTCTTCAGTTGAGTTCTTAGATTCATCTTTCGGTTTATGTTCTTTCCTTCATATAGTCTGGTTAAGGCATCAAACATTTATTTTGGAGTCTTCTTAAATGACACATAAGGAATCAGGTGGTCTTTGATTGTATCTGCAATGATTCTTTTAGCCCTGATTGTGTCCTTTTTATGCTTTGCCTTTTTAGCAGCATCGGCGGGTTCCGGTACTTCTTCTTTGACGAATCTTGCTAGGTCATTCTCTTCAAGAATGAGGCCAATCCTATACTTCTAGGAACAGAATTTTTCCACTCCTTCTAGCTTGTCAACAAGATTAACGCTTGCAGACATCTTTACCTAGAGCTAGGAAAATGACCGAAAAATGAAAGTGCTCAAAATCAAAATCTGAACTTACCAGGAGGTGTGCTTGGCTGAGGTGAGTAGCCTGGTGTGTTTGGATCTGAGAAAATCCAACTTTTTCTCCTCCAAATTTGATCTACGAATTTCTGGACTGGTGCTTTTGGTTTTCTGGTACCTCTGGTACTCTGGTACTTCTGGTACACTGGTTTTATGGTACTTCTGATACTTTGTGAAACTAGGGCTTCAGTTTCTGGGAGATCTAGCCACTGAAAAGGTGCACTGAGAGTGCCAAAGTAATCCTTAGGGGAGGGCACACTTTTCTAGATGGTTTTGGGGCTAAAAAGCTACACCATCAAAAAGACCTAATTTTCATGTGCGGCAACAGTGACGTTTTTCAATCTTGTGAAAGATGCTTCCTTCAGCTTGGCTCTGATACCATGTTAATGTTTAAGCCATTATTATAGTTCTTTGCATTTCATTAGATAACAATAGCATAATACAAGATCATTGAGAAATACACAATCACAAGAGACACAGCATTTATCCTGGGAAATCCTCTAGGGGAAGAAAACCCAACAAAAATTCCTTATTATAGATAGCCACTACAATGTCAAGAGATCTCTTAAACTTATGCAGAAGATCCTCTCCCATATATGCGCCACTCTCTCTCCTTCTTCTCTAACTGCAATTCAGAAACTTGTCTCACAAATGAGCAATTTAGTTGTGTGTCTAAGTGAAGCGCTAACCTCCTTATTTATACAAGACTGGCATGTGTGAAGTGTCTCTTCACTGGCAGGGCCGACTTCTCCAACTCGGTGGTTATAACCACCTTTATTATGTTCTGATGCCTCTTTGATATATTCTGGGGCCAACTTCTTCTTTTGCCTTTTACAATTACAATATGACCAATCCACAAAAGGGGACTTGGTCCTTTTAAAGTAGTCGACATGATCAATCCACAATGGGGATTGATCCAATGAATAATATATCAAATAATAATAAGAATACACTTTGTAGTTACATTATTTCAATCGCTGCAAGTCCCAGCTTGCTGATAGAACCCAGTCTATCCAACTAGAGTTTATTCAACTCCAGTAGTAGTGATCCATTGTAGAATCAACTATATTTTATGATCAGAAGTATACTATAAAACTCTTATCACTGCATTTCATCTTCTCTCTGTAATTCATATTTTCATTCCTCTGATATCTTCTCTGAATCTGCTTCAACTTATTTAGCTTATGTTCTGAACCGCATTTTATCTTCTTTCTGTTATTCACATTTTATTTCTGCTTATGTCTTCTTGGAATCTGCTTCGGCTTTTTTATCTTCTATTCTGGACTGCAGAGACACATTCTTCTCACCTCTTTTTCTCATTTATATAATCTTCAAACAGGTGTGAAATTTAAAACAACGTGTCCCTTTATTTGAACCATTGTACCTTTTCACTTAAAATGATAATCTAAACTTTACTTAATATCATTTTTCTTTTTATTATTTATTCATATTTTCATTATTTATTCTCTTTTAATCATGACTTTGTATCGGTTCATTTTTGTCATAAATTGATCACAGTCATGGATCAATTTAATCCTTTATACTCGATGCCTAATCTCTATTATATTTACAGAGACCAGATTTTGTGAAGGCACTTCCTTCAAGCCATTTCACATGACCGTGCATTACATAACCACTCTCTCAGCAATTTTGGCAACGCATTAAACTCTGCAATGTCAAACCTCTTTACAATATGACCAATGGTGGTGACCTCATGCTTAAGGAAATTTAGACCAAATGAGCGTTTGTGCACTTCTCAGTTCAACGCCCATGATTCATCCTACTGATGAGATAGACGACTGACGGGGTTTCAACATTTAGACATTCGAGTCTTTGTGACTTCAAACTTTACTAAACTCACGATCACGAAATCGTCAAAACAATCAGACAGTTCATATTCCCTATCGGAACCATACGACCAACTACGGTGACCAGGCGCTATACCTAGTGCACGCTTTGAGCGCTTTATTAGAATCAACAGTCATGATTCAATCACCCACTGAGATGAACGGCTGTCGAGATTTCGGTACTTTGAACTTCGTAACTTCGAGACACTACTCCTTACAAAACTCCCAGTTGTGATATCATCGATACGATCAAACGGTACATGTCTCTTCCATGGAAGAGATCATCGGTCCACCTTAAACCTTAATTCGATCCCTTCTTTCCTTAATCGATGGTTGTGTCTTAATCAGGTGTTCAAATGTGTGGTTGTCGGGGTTTCAGCGTTTTGCCTTCGAATCTTCGTGACCTCCAACAGTTCAACTCCCAGTGATTGTAAATCACCTGACACGTTTCCCTTTCGTAGTTTCGGCATTCGGGACTTCCAGATACTAGAGTTTTTTCTTACAATGAAAAACTTCCAAGTGAGACTCCCGGGGGTGACGTAAATGCTTATGCCACTTGATGATGTGTCACAATCCTATTAGCTACCACGTGTCATTCATATCCGTGATATACATGTCCCTGTAATGCCATATCAACTAGACACTTGTTAGTGTCTGAGTATGCCACATGTCCTTAGCTGACGTGGTATGCTGTGTCGTTTTTCCTTGGTTCAATCCAACGACCATCCGACGTTTTCCAAATCCGATGGCCCACGATTTCTATCATGATTTCATATTTCAGCATTCTTATGATGAAGGGTCTTGACACTCCATGTCATGATCACTGAAATAGAGCTTAGTTGTACTAGCTCCTCCCCTCCTTGTGACCACGGGTTATGACCCATGGCTGAGTGTTTCGCATTTTCACATTTCAGGATTTCGAACAACTCTCGACATTGTTTCTCTGAATCACAAATCCCCGAATTCGTTGATCCAGTGGCACGTGCCCACCTTCCAAATGATGGCTAGGATATCTTCACAACCTCGAGTATCAAGAGTTCCAACAACACTTACGTTTTAATTTTCCATTCTTCGAGTCAGCGAAATGACTACCCTTTGCCATGTGCCATCCTTGACAACGAACGGTCCCGATGCTTTCGGAACGATCAACGACTATGATCATTTTAGTAAAATCAACGACTGTGATCTTTTTGGATGATCTAACGATCGCGAATGACTTCGTGAATCGTGACTTCAAAAGTTTATTTCCTGTTCGATCGATGACTCAGATTAGTCCTCAAACCAATGGTCTGGATCTAATCGCAATTTCGTGTTTCGGTATTTCAGAGGTTAGAGCACCTCCCTTATTCCGACTACTGATTTCCCGATATCCGCTTACATTGGATCGACGGCCCACGACCCTACATGATCCAATGGTCCAGATCATATAACAATTTCATGTTTCACGAGTTCATGCAACACTTTCTTTGAATTTCCTGAACTGTGAGTCAACAAAATTCCAATCACTTTCCACGTGTCCTCTTGATCCAACAGATCAGATCATTTTGTTGATTTGCAGTGTTAACTAACTCTTGGGATTATCCTCCTTGCATCTCCACTGTATTCGATGGCTGATGGGTATTCTTAAAGCAGATCAACGGTGGTGATCTTCCAATGGTCCTCAAGCCCACGGTCACTCAAATGATCGATGTGCGTTGTATCAGACGATCAACATGGTAAAACTCTTTGATCAGATGGCTACTAAGATTTCTTTAGTCTAATCGGACGACTACTGAGGCTCTTCATTCACTAACTCTCCTAAGCTTTAATATAGTCAGTCAATAGTTCTCCTGAGCTTTGATCTCTGCGTTTTCTAACCCTCATATTTTATCATAGGATTGTTGATCCTATCATGATCAACAATAATCACGAATTTATTTTTCAACCTGATATACTGTGCAATGCGCTCTTCCCTCTAAGCTTTGGTCTTCATATTTCCCGCTCGTCCTATTTGCTCCTCCTCTTGAGCTTGCGCTTTTCCTTCTCTGCATAATGTATGACATCTTCTAAAGACTGATATATTGTTAACATCAATGACAATCTCATCTGTCATTTCACAATAGATCATCTGATCGATTGTTAACATCAATGACTGTTGAAAACAATGATTGTTGACATCAATGACAATATTTCCAACAATCTCCCCCTCTGTCATTGAGGTCAACACACTAACTTCATATACAAAACTCCCTCTGTGATGATGCTTTCCTTTTATGAAGTTTTCCTTTATATGAAATTTCTCTCCCCCTTTGACATCAATGGCAAAGGGTTTCTTCTCCTATGATCTATCTGCATAAGTACTTCTCTAACCACTGGTAATTCCTCCAGCAATCAATCTTTTTCTGTTATAACAGAATGACTCCTTCTGTCGTTGATTGCTATCTCCCCCTGAGATATTCAATACATATCTGTTTTAAGGGTTTTTTCAAAAATATCTGCCACCTGTGGTAAGCTCTGTATGTTACTGACCAGACTGACCTTGGGTAAATAGTCCTACAGACATGTTCTTCCAATCATAGCTGAATGACTCCCCTGTCAATATGCTTTCTCTCTTTCTGACTATTTTCCACCTTTGTTTCTGAAAAGGTAGATCTTCTTGACATGGTTTCTTCTCTTATTATCTCTACAGGATGTCATGTATAGAATATTGTACATCATAACATTGTTGTTGTGGATATTGTTGTCTTACTCAACACATAGCAATTGTAGGTCATATTCTTCAAACAACCCTTGGTTCTGTCCATCGATTCTCATCGATCTCTAACTAGGATACCAATTTGTTTTTGTATCTTCCACCTTGACCTCTGCACTCTCATCATCATGGTTGTTTACTAAAAGAAGATTGTGGCTCCATTTTCCAGTGAAGTGATCAGTTTATCAATGAGTGTAATATCAAATTCTCATTTGTCAAGCTTTGACATCCATCTTTTCAAATTGGATCCACAATTTGAACTATTCATTTTTGAACTAATCTAAGCTTCTGGGAGATGCTTCAACAGTGCTATAACTATAATCCTTACTTCCAAAGACTTTGAAGTATTTTACAGTATGGGCTCTCCCAAAACATGGTTCACAAGGAGTTTTGCTACGATCAATCCTGAGCAGACCTCTGTTCATATGAGTACCGATGTGCTTACTTCATCCCTTTGTAAGACTTTTTCTTGTAGTTGGATTTTTTATTCTTCTGACTTTGATATATTTTTATCTTTTTCATCTTCAGAGTCCTCTTTGAGATAAGGACACTTGGATGAAAAATGACCAACTTTGCCACAATTAAAACATTTGTAAAGAGGTTTGACTTTGTACTTCCCTGATCCTTTCTGAAGTTTTCTAATGAAATTGGCTTCTTCCACATCAGATTCTTCATGATTTCTAGATTGAGGTTATTTCTCTTGATTTATCTTTGTCTCGGATGCATTGAAAGTTATTTCATCTTTTGTTGATTTATCATGCCCTGTTCTCATTTCACATGCTGTAAGACCCAGCTTGTTGCAAGTCCCAGCTTGTTGATAGAACCCAGTCTATCCAACTAAAGTTTATTCAACTCCAGTAGTAGTGATCCATTGTAGAATCAACTATATTTTATGATCAGAAGTATACTATAAAAATCTTATCACTGCATTTCATCTTCTCTCTGTAATTCATATTTTCTTTCCTCTGATATCTTCTCTGAATCTGCTTCAACTTATTTAGCTTATGTTCTGAACTGCATTTTATCTTCTTTTTGTTATTCACATTTTCTTTCTTCTGATGTCTTCTTGGAATTTGCTTCGGCTTTTTTATCTTCTATTCTGGACTGCAGAGACACATTCTTCTCACCTCTTTTTCTTGTTTATATAATCTTCAAACAGGTGTGAAATTTAAAACAACGTGTCCCTTTATTTGAACCATTGTACCTTTTCACTTAAAATGATAATCTAAACTTTAATTAATATCATTTTTCTTTTTATTATTTATTCATATTTTCATGATTTATTCTCTTTTAATCCTGACTTTGTATCGGCTCATTTTTGTCATAAATTGATCACAGTCATGGATCAATTTAATCCTTTATACTCGATGCCTAATCTCTGTTATATTTACAGAGACCAGATTCTGTGAAGGCGCTTCCTTCAAGCCATTTCACATGACTGTGCGTTACATAACCACTAGCTCAGCAATTTTGGCAACACATTACACTCTACAATGTCAAACCACTTTACAATATGACCAATGGCAGTGACCTCACGCTTAAGGAAATTTAGACCAAATGAGCGTTTGAGCACTTCTCAGTTCAATGCCCACGATTCATCCTACTGACGAGATAGACGACTGATGGGGTTTCGGCGTTTAGACATTCAAGTCTTCGTGACTTCACACTTTACTAAACTCACGATCATGAAATCGCCAAAACAATCGGACGGTTCATATTCCCTATCAGAACCATACAACCAACTGCGGTGACCAAGCGTTAGACCTAGTGCACGCTTTGAGCACTTTATTAGAATCAACAATCGTGATTCAATCACCCACTAAGATGAACGGTTGTCGAGATTTCAGTACTTTGACCTTTGTAACTTCGAGACACTGCTCCTTACAAAACTCCTGGTTGCAATATCCTCGATACAATCAAACGGTTCATGTCTCTTCCATGGAAGAGATCAACGGTCCACCTTAAACCTTAATCTGATCCCTTCTTTCCTTAATCGAATGGTTGTGTCTTAATCAGGCGTTGAGATGTGTGGTTGTTGAGGTTTCGTCATTTTTCCTTCGAATCTTCATGACCTCCAACAGTTCAACTCCCAGTGATTGTAAATCACCTAACGCGTGTCCCTTTCGGATTTTCGGCGTTCGGGACTTCCAGATACTAGAGTTTTTTCTTACAATGAAAAACTCCAAAGTGAGACTCCCGAGGGTGACGTAAATGCTTATGTCACTCGATGATGTGTCACAATCCTATTAGCTGCCACATGTCATTCATATCCGCAAAATACACGTCCCTGTAATGCCATATCAACTTGACACTTGTCACTGTCTGAGTATGCCACGTGTCCTTAGCCGACGTGGTCTATTGTGTCGTTTTTCCTTGGTTCAATCCAACGGCCCTCCAACGTTTTCCAGATCCAACGGCCCACGATTTCTATCGTGATTTCGCATTTCAGCATTTTTGTGATGAAGGGTCTCGACACTCCATGTCGCGATCACCAAAATAGAGCTTAGTTGCACTAGCTCCTCCCCTCCTCGTGACCACGGGTTATGATCCATGGTTGAGTGTTTCTCATTTTCTCATTTCAGGATTTCGAACAACTCTCGACATTGTTTTTTTGAATCACGAATCCCCGAATTCATTGATCCAGTGGCACGTGCCCGCCTTCCAACTGACGGCTAGGATCTCTTCGCAACCTCGCATATCATGAGTTCCAACAAAACTTACGTTTGAATTTTCCATTCTTCAAGTCAGCGAAACGATGACCCTTCACCATGTGCCATCCTTGACAATAGATGGTCTCGATGCTTTCGGAACGATCAACGACTATGATCCTTTTGGTAAAATCAACGACTATGATCTTTTCAAATGATCTGACGGTCGAGAATGACTTCGTGAATCGTGACTTCACAAGTTCATTTCATGTTCAATTGACGACTCAGATTAGTCCTCAAACCAATGGTCTGGATCTAATCGCAATTTCGCGTTTCGATATTTCAAAGGTTAGAGCACCTCCTTTATTCTGACTCCTAATTTCCCAATATATGATATTCCGATATCCGCTTATGTTGGATCGACGGTCCACGACCCTCCATGATCCAATGGTCCAGATCATATCACAATTTCGTGTTTCGCGAGTTCATGCAACACATTCTTTGACTTTCCTAATCTGCGAGTCAGCGAAATTCCAATCACTTGCCACGTGTCCTCTTGATCCAATGGATCATATCATTTCGCTGCTTTGGAGTGTTAACTAACTCCTGGGCTTATCCTCCTTGCATATCCACTGGATCCGACGGCTGATGGGTATTCTTGAAGTAGATCAACAGAGGTGATCTTCCAATGTTCCTCAAGCCCACGGTCAGTCAAATGACCAATGTGCGTTGTATCAGACGATCAACATGTTCAAACTCTTTGATCAGATGACTATTGAGCTTTCTTCAGTCTGATCGGATGACTATTGAGGCTCTTCATTCACTAACTCTCCTAAGATTTAATATAGTCAGTCGATAGTTCTCCTAAGCTTTGATCTCTGTGTTTGCTAACCCTCCTCATATTTTATCATAGGATTGTTGATCCTATCATGATCAACAATAATCATGAATTTATTTTGCAACCTGATATACTTTGCAATGCGCTCTTCCTTATAATCTTTGGTCTTCGTATTGCTCGCTCGTCCTATTTTCTCCTCCTCCTGAGCTTGTGATTTTCCTTCTCTACATAATGTATGACATCTTCTGTTAACTGATATACTATTGACATCAATGACAATATCGTCTGTAATTTAACAACAGATCATCTGATTGAATGTTGACACCAATGACTATTGAAAACAATGATTGTTGACATCAATGACAATATTTAGAATTAATAATGCATTCTAACATGTCAATAGGAATCTAAACACATTTAACAAAAATCATCATTAATTCTAATATTTACACAAATCATATAGCAATTATTATGGCAATATCGAATGCACAATTATAAAATGTAAATTCAATGTAACAACAATTTATAGAAATTTAACTATAATTGTGATGTGCTTAATAACTTGCACATTAATTACACCAATTCAACGTAAATATTAAAACTCAACTAATCAGTAATAATAATTGATATTATAAAATCTCAACATCATTATCTAATTGTTATGTGAATATATGATGTTACTAACTATGGTGTATTTCCATTCTTGCCAATAGGGAACTCTGTTGTGGGGGAACAATCCGTGACTGCTAACAGTGGTTGTCAAATAGAGTAATTTTTTTAATTTGAATCATGGATGATTTTAGGGGCTAAATTTCGCTCATGGGCTAATTTTCCATGGTTTTTCCAAAAACGAGATTCGCTATTTTAAAAATGATTCGCCCAAATTCTATAGGATAAAATTATTTTACCTTAAAAATCGCTAAAGTTTTATAAAAACTACATAAAATCCTTATAAATTTGAATATTTTTACAAAAATATCGCCAAACATTTATAATTGGCATATGAAGGATAAGTAAGATTCGCCAAGGTTTCCACATTTTAAAATAAATTTCCATCCTTAAAATCATCCCTGATTTGAATATCTAGATATGACCCTAGATATGCTCTCTATTCTAGAATTCATGGGAACCTTACTAAAATTAGAGATTGGTCGGACTATGGTTAGCAAACATTAATCTCCATGAAATTCTAAATGAATGGTCAAACGTTTTAAAAGATACAAACTAGATCTGCACCAAATCTATATGATACGCTCCTTATGATACACCTGAATATTTGATGGTTTACTAAAACTCATTGTTGTTTTGGATATCTGAAGTGATATGTTGTAATCAACAGAGTTATATAGACTTAGTATGCTACCAAATAACTCATGGAACTTGCATATGATTAACGACTGGTTGGTTTAAATTATCTACAAAGAGATTTCACTTTTCCAATATTGAATTTTCTATGGATATCTATGGTTTATGAACTAAACCTTTTTCTTCTCCCACAATATTTGATCCAATCAATACCAATGAATGAGTTTTGAAAAAAAAAATTGGATCTAAATGAATTAGTGCTTAATTTTATTAGGAATAAAATCCTATGCAGAAACATTATTATAGATTCAATTCAACTCATGAACATACTTAGGTGAACTTAAATCTGGAATCATTATTGCAAATCTCACAATTGACATAACTTTGCTCTTTTTTGATGAAGAATGGAATGTAGCGGTCGCAGTCATAAATGAAATCAGTGACTCTTAATTACCACAAAACATTTTTTTTTTGTGCTTATGTTTTCATGTTTGGATTTCACTATTGTTGATAAGAACACTTAGGATATTACTATTGCTCTAGATGTGATAGGTGTTGATATGGTTATTATGTTCATGGTGTTAGGTTATCTTAAGATCCTATGGTATTTACTTATGATGTTATGTGATTCCATTTAATTATGTTGATAAAAGGCTATGTTTTTTATAAAGATGTGTTGAGATGATTATTGTATTCATGATGATACACTTTGATGTTATGATAACATATGGTTCCATTTATTATATTTGATAAGTATATGTTGAGGTTATGACATTATGATCTTAAGATAATATCTTTTGATGTGATGACATGATGTAATTACGTGGAATTATTTTATGATAATATTTTTATGATGTCATGATGTGGTGGCATGTGGTACTTACATGCAAATTTATGATGAGATGTTTAATGATGACATGCATGAGCATGTGGTGTCTTATTTTTCAATATGTCATGATGACAATGACATTGAATATTTGATGATGACATGTGAGAGTTAGCATGTGGATTCTTTCTTTGAGATGTTGATATTATGATTATAAGTAATGCATTGGTTGTATGTTGTGAGGTGGTGATTGTTAGGTCATCTACCAATGGACCGAGAGGGCCGGTTTATTTGATGATATCATGGGATCCCATGCCTAAGAGGAAAAATATTTACAATGTAATACCATATGGGTTGGGGACAACTCAATCAACCAGTCTATTCCACTAGTTCTTTTTCCTAGTGGAATCGATTGGAAAAGACCATAGTGCCTAATATAGAGTTGTGATGTTGAAGTCTCAAAGAACAACTGGAGTGTTTCTCATCAATGGCGTTGTCAGATTGGACTTTGATGCCTGGGGATGTGTACCCGAGGGAATATAAGGAGAGAGTTTGGTTTATCCTTTTGAGATGACTGGTCTGAAAGTATTGATCCAGATCACTGGTGTATGTGAGTATTGATCCATATCATTGATGTACTTGGGTATCATTCTAGATTCTTGCTTGGGAATATGAGGTATGGTTCATAGAGCTCTGATAGATCGAGATGTCTTGGTCTAGTGCCATAGAGCCCTGATGGACAAGATAGGTTCTGGTATCTAGAGCCCCGGTAGACCAAGAGGCTTTGAGCCTGGTTTCAAAAATCAAGAAGAAAAGTTGGAGAGTACTTGTGCTTCCCCAATTGGGATTAGACTTTCGATGTATATTATATTTACTTGGGTGTATTGATACTAGTTCAACAAAGAGTGTTTTGGATTATACGGGGAGAAAATTAAAAACTATAAGTACATAAATAACGTTAACTTCAAGACAAAGTTCCTTGAAGGGCGGAAGTATGTAGTGCCTCATATTAATTATAATAATAGTAATATAAAAGCAGTAATAATAATGATAAATAGTTAAATAGTACAAGAATAGAAAGTAAAGAAATAAAAATAATTACACTCACTTAAGTTAAGTTAAGATAAGAAAAAAATTACTTTACTATGATAGTGTTCTATCCCATTTGTCAATTGCACCAGAAAAAGATCTCTTCCTTCTTTTTTCACTACGAAATATATAGAGTATTTATTACATATCCATGCAAAAAATCCTCATGCATACATTCCACTTGTCATCATGTAACTTTCAATTTTACTTATCTTAACTTAACTTAATTGAGTCCTCCATAATTTATCTTATATTATTTTACCCTTTTATAAATAATAAAGTATTTATTTTATTATCTTAACTTATTTTAATTGAGTGTAATTATTTTTTATTATTCATATTTCTTGTATTGTTTAACTATTTATCATTATTATTACTATTATTATAATTAATACGGGGCATTACATACTTCCCCTCTTCAAGGAACTTTGTCCCGAAGTTAACGTTATTTATGTACTTATAGGTTTTTAATTTTCTCTCTATATAATCCATAACGCCCTCTATTGAACTAATATAAATCCACCCAAGTGACTACAATAGGCATCGAAAATCCAATCCCCGTCGGGGAAGCACGAGTACTCACCACTTTTTCTTCCTGAATTTCGGAACCAGGCTCAAAACCTCTTTTTCTATCAAGGCTCTAGACACCAAACCCTATCTTGTCCATCAAGACCCTATGGAAACAAACCAAGAGATATCTATCTATCAGGTCTCTAGGCACCAAGCCTCATATTCCCAAGTAGGAATCTAGATCGATAGTCAAGTACATCAGTAATCTGGATCAATACTCACATACACCAGTCATCTGGATCAACACTTTCTTACGCTAATCATCTCGAAAAGTTGTACCAAAATCTCTCATTATCCTCCCTCGAGTACACAACCCCAAGCATCAAAGTCCAATCCCACAACACCAGCAAAGAGAAACACTCCATCCGTTCTTCGAAACTTTGGCATCATAACTCTATATTAGGCACTATGGCCTTTTCCATATGGTCCCATTTGGAAAACGAACCATTGGCATAGACTAGTTGATTGAGTTGTCTCCAGCCCATATGCTATTTCTTTGTAAATATTCTCCCTCGTAGGTATGGGCTCCCACGAGATCATCAAATAAATCGGACCTCTCAGTCCACTGGTGGATGACCTAACAATCACCACCTCACAACATGCAACCAATGCAGTAGTTATAATCATAATATCAACAACTCAAAGACAGAATCCACATGTTAACTCTTGCATGTCATCATAAAAAAACTCAACAACATTGTCATCACGACATCTTGAACAGTAAGACACCACATGCTCACGCATGTCATCATTAAACATCTCATCATAAATCTGCATGTAAGTACCATGTGCCATCACATCATGACATCATTAAAATATTATCATAAAATAATTCCATGCAATTGCATCATGTCATTACATTAGGAAATATTATCATAATATCATAACCTCAACATATCTTTATCAAATACAATAAATGGAACCGCATGTTATCTTAACATCATACCATATCATCATGAATATGATAATCATCTCAACACATATTTATCAAAGACATGGTCTTTTATCAACAATAATTAAATGGAATCGCGTAACATCGTAAGTAAATACCATAGCCTCTTAAGATAACCTAATACTATGAACATAATAACCATCTCAACACATATCACATGTAGAGAAATAATAACATCATGAGCGCTCTTATAACGATTCATCAATAGAATCCAACTTATTAGCCTGCATAAATAAATAATGCAAGAAATATCCTCAAAATATCCATCCTACATGGATCTACCTGTTTACATTTGTCAGCCAAGCTAACTCTCCAAAGGATCATTTAGTACTATAAGTGCCATGTGATCACCCATATACCAGTTGTTTCTTGATTATTCTTTCAACAAGGAAGTTGGAAATTTAGGGGATATGTATAGTCACCCTATCAAAGTACTAAAGTTTTCATATATTTTCCTTGTTTGAATATATTGTTGACTTTCATGTAAACCCCATCATCTATTGCCACAATATCTAGTCATGTGTTCTTTCCCATAGTAATTTTGATGAATTCAACACACAAAAAAAAATCGTGTACTTCTCTTAACTAATAATTAACATTCCCCCACCTCTACATTAAGAATACCATACCTATCATTAAATTTGAACCAATAATATAAAGTAGTTAAATCTTTTATAATTCATGGTTACCCACAATAAAATAATGATTTACGGATGTGAAAACTTGAGCATGCTACATAGTTAGTTTTTAATGAACTAAAGTTTTAAAAAACCAAAACAAGAATTGAAACAAGAATTACTAAGTTTCTTGTCATTGTCACAGATAAATTGTATCAAAAGGTAATTGTAGGGACATCAAGTAGATTACCACAAGATAGATATGCAACATTGCCCTCATACCCTCTGCTGATAATAATAGTCGAAGATAATAGGATATCTCATGCGTAGAACCATCATTTATGCACATCCAAGAGGGCAAATCTAAATATATATGTCTTTGACCACTTTCAGTGCTTGACTCAGAAGGATAAAAAAATTGTGACTTGCTTATTGAAAGGGGTTGTACCTATTTGCTTGGAGTCCCTACATGGATCTACCTGCTTACGTTTTCCATCCCAAGCTAACTCTCCAAAGGATCATTTAGTACTATAAGTTTCATGTGATCACCCAAATACCAATTGTTTCTTGATTGTCATTTCAACAAGGAAGTTGGCAATTTATGGGATATGTATAGTCACCCCTGTCAATGTGCTAAAGTTTCCATATATTTTCCTTGTCTAAATACACTGTTGACTTTCACATAAACCCCATCATCTATAGCCACAATCTCTAGTCATGTATTATTTTCCCTTACAAAGAAATTTTGTGGATTTCAATCACCAAGCAATTACTAGTCGTACTAGCATGCCTTAAATCATCGATATTAAATTCTCAATTTGTATATATTTTGATCATCCAGGGTTCTTATGTCACTTTACCCCCTCCTCCATGAGGCCACTTTATCATATATATATTGCTAACAATACTTTAAATCCTTATCTCTTTGTACTTATTTTTCCATCTTCTCATTCAATTAATAAGTCAACCATTCTTCTAGGTGTGATTGCATACTATTTTAAGGTATATACACATTGCTTCTAATTTTGACTTCATTGATGTGTACTATCTGGTACTTGTACTATTATTCTCTCGAATTGATCAGTTCATTGTGTTGTCTTTCTCTCCCCATTGAGAGACGAGGTCCTCGAAGCAATATTGATCATATAAAATTTCAATATGTCTAAATGGTTTTCATAAATTCATCTTATTCCCAAAATATAACTTACAGGG
>SNQJ01S0165274.1:0-21111 GCA_010110895.2 Picea sitchensis | reverse complement strand
TGGCCAATGTATGATTTGCCACAGGAACAAGGAACTCGGTAAATGCCTTGGCTAAGCATGAGATCAAATTTATTCTTAGTAGTTATGAATCATTGTTTAAGAGTTTTATAAGGCTTAAAAAGAGTTTTTATATTCTTTTTAGCAAAAATTTTAAATATATGATCTATGATGCCTTAAATGTAGAGAAGAGAATTGGGAGCTAGGGGTGGCGTAGAGGAAGGGCGGTTTTTGGATTTAGGATAAAGGGCACGTTGAAAAGCTTTATTGATTCGAGTGATCGAGTAACCATTGGCTACGAAGGCTTTAGTGAGGTGTGCTTTTTCTTTTTCAAGAAACTCGGGGGCATAGATTTGAATGGCTTGGGTTACCAAAGTTTAAAGAATAATAGATTTTTGTGTTGGGTGATGGTGAGAATGAGCATAAAGATATCTATCGATGTGAATCTTTTTCCTATAGACTTGGTGGGTAAGGGTTCCATAAGGTTCATGAGAGACAAAAACACCTAGAAAGAGAAGAGAGTTATCAATTTGAGTCTCCATAGTAAATTGGATTTGGGGGAAACATTCTTAAGATGGTTTAGGGAAGATTTCAATGAAGGAAGGTCATGAGACCAAACAACAAAGATGTCATACACAAATCAAAACCAACATTTAGATTTTAGATGAAAGCTCTTTAATGCCAAGGATTTAAAATGTTCCATAAAATTGGCCTGGGAATAGGGATGATATTATTGTTGCTCATATGGGGTTCCTTTACTGAAAACAAAAATAGAAATTGGCTTGGAATTTCAAGGGTTTGTGAGTTTGGACAATTATTTGTTTTAAAAAATCACTACATAATATTCACTTTAAAATTAAAGTTGTCTAATTGTTCTAAGTTTTGGCTATTCTGAGAATTAAATCTCCACAAAATCACAATTTTTTTGCTATTTAAATTGCATTTTTGCATTCAAATCGTACAACCTAGTGAAAACCCTTGAAACACTTGGAATTATATATAGAAATAACCACAACAATCTCTTACCAAATTTCAGAAAGAGTATCGCTTAAAAATATCCCAATGAAACCAAAGGCAGTTCTTCGGCTAAAATTAATGTCACAGAGTCGGCTGCAACTACCGTTGCTGTGGCAGGATCGTGATAAAACAATCTGAGTCTCCATACGTTAGCACTTCAAACCGGTGTGTCAAATGTCTCTATAAGTCTTTCTTCTGCTATTACATAATTTTGATAAAAATCCAATCCAAATCTATGGCTTCGTTGTTTGGCATTGGTGCAAAGCCGTTGATGAGAAGCATAACAACAATAATTTCAGAGAAATATCACTTAAAAAATATCTCAATAAATACCAAAACGTTCTTAACCTACAGCTAAAATTAATATTAAGTCGACTGCCTTCCGTGCTGTGGCAAGGACTCATAGTAAAACAATCTGAACAATCTGAGTCTGCGCGTGCTTGCACTAAACCGTTAAATGTCAAATGTCTCTATAAGTCTTTCTTCTGCTATTACATAATTTTTGATAAAATCCAATCTAAATCTATGGCTTCTTTGTTTGGCATTGGTGCAAAGCCGTTGATGAGAAGCATAACAACAATTAGGTGGTCGTCCTGTTCTTCCTTTAGATGTTTGCCTTCTAAAACAATTATCAGAAATTACTACTACTCCCACAGAATGATCCTCCAGATTGGGACCAATTCGAAATCCCGTTAACCATTGGAGCGCACAATCGAAGAATACACACATTACACTCAAAGCCCAACCCCGGCGGGGGGCAAAATTATGTTTGGCACAGTGAAAAACAAACAGGGGGAAATTGGAAAAGCCCCGTGGCAGCTGTAGCTTTGTTGATAGGGTGGGTAGGCTCCGAGCAGAGACATCTGAGAGCGTTTTCCGAGTGGTATACGGATCGTGGGATGCACGCTATTACAGTCTGTCTTCCCATGGGGGATCTTCTGAGTTACTACATCGGCTCCAGGGCTCAACAGGACATTAAACTGCTAGTACAGACATTGGAAAGTGGCTCAGCCAGGACAAGGACAAGCACAAGCACACTAGGAGTCTCATTGTTCATACCTTTTGTACCAGCTGGCTCATGTAAGTTACACATCCTTCTTATTCATTACCTTTTAATGTTTTTTCTCACTCATGAGTTGCTCAGTGTCAAAAGGAAATCTACGGAAAAAATTCCCCCAAGATTTATTCGTTAAGATTTATTCGTTGATGTATGTGCATTTTTGGTACATCTTCCCACGGTGTTAGGGCTTATCTTGTGCATGCGAGTGAAATGGCACTGCCCGGATTCGAAATTGTGACCAATGATTGGCAATTGACCTGACTTTGCCTTAGGTTAAACCTACTTTGTCAAGGGTTGTTTTGAAATTGAAACTGATATTTCTTCACTAGGTCGTAAAATAAAAAGTAACCTACGACTATGCAGTTCCAGCTCTCACAGACAAATAAAATAACAAAATTTATAATTCTCCTTGGCTTCACACAGTTTTTTTGTAATTCTGAGAAAAATTGATAAATGCTAAATGGGTTTTTTTTGGGAAAACGTTTTGGAAATGTTTCCAGAAACACACCCAGGCGACACACCACATAGAGACAGACCTTTACCTGCACCTGACCATCCCTTGCGGGAATTGTACCATTTTGGTATGGCAAACCACGAGAAATGGAACCCTAGCAGTCTGTTTGTAATTCATCATCGACCTCTTCAGTAACCAACACACTGTTGGCGGATAAATATATAAATTTAGATCAGTTCCTAATCAGACTCCATTTTGTACAACATATTGTCAGTATCTGCTTTTAAGGTTTAATTCCATTATGCCTGACTAAATCCTGCAGCTTATAACGCTCTTTTAAAGTACTTCCCAGCGTATGTCAAGAAGCTTTATTGGACCTGGATCAGTTTATCCTCATTCAATTATTTTACTGTACAAAATGGCTGAAGTTCTATGGTTTTTGCACAAGTATTCAGGTACTTTTACAAGTTACTCTAAGAAATATCATGGCAGATAATCTCAAGGTAGTGTAGCACAGACTGCTATTGCCAGATAAAGTAGGGTAGCCACCTGTGAAATCTTTAAAGTAGATTATTAGGTACTTGAAGCAAAGTGAAAACGAGTCACGTTTCTCATAAATTTGATTTGAGTCATCTTAACGTCATTGCTTGACAGAGTCCTTTGTGAGAAAGATGGTAGTTCAGGCAAATATATCTCTAGTTCTTAATGTAATGTAAGATCCCCTTTTCTTATTACTTTGATATAGTTTTGTGCTTATTTGGCTTAGTCCTTCCGTCAAACAGCTACCCAACACTTACTTACTGCTGTTATATTTGGTACAGGAATTTGTAAAACACTTCACTACTGAATTGTTTAAGTATTCACCGCTGGTTTAACCCATCCCTATGGCTGCTGTACTTCTTTGTGTGCTGCTGATATGTTTTTAGGTATTTGGGTCAGGACTTCAAGTCGTGGTTGCTACAGTACCATTGCACCCCTGTAATAATCCTTTTTACTCACTACTATAGTGTTTTAATGTATAGCTGGTTCATGTCTTTTGTCAAACAGTTTATTAACATGATGGAACCCCATTGTAAAGGCCCTTTGTTGCTGCTGTTTTGTTTTGTTTCTGAATTTGTTTTCTTTTTATATGTTTTGCAAATGATATACAAGGGTTTGGTGCCAACTAATGATTTTATTGTATTCAATAAAATATAGCAGAATTACAAGTGCCAAACATTTCAACAAGTAACTACAACAGCAAAGAAAACCCAACAGATCTGATCCAATTTATTAAAAATCTGACCTCATAACATATACTTGACAGATTTGAGGAAACAAGAGTTGGTACAGTGCTGTATGTTGTTGTTATGGGCTGGATCGATCTTCTCCAAAGCTACGTACTGCAAACAAGGAAATGGCTATACAGGACCCACAAACTGCACACACAGTAATCTGACATCCTTTTTCTTGAGTGCCGAAGCTGCTGTTAATGGATTATTTGCTGTGATCACATGATTTGGGATGGAGGATATGGCCTTCCCCTTTGATGCCACGTGCTGGTTATAGAGGTGCGACCCTCTTTCTAACCGCCAACAATCTGAAACTGAAGATTTGGCCCTCTTAAGGCAGCCTACACTTGCTGTAGATGAGAGTACAGGTTCTCTTTGTAATGCCCACAAACTGAAGAGGAGAAATGGTCTCCAAAAATACCACAAAACTGATATAAATGCTCACAGTCTGAAGATGGAGGGTTTGGCCCTCACAAATGCCACAGAAAACTCTGCAAATGCCCACACTACTTAGCACAAATGATAGATCTTCCTTCTGCAATGAAAATCTTTGAGAAACTTGAGTGATTTCTCCAACCAATCAGCTAGGATGGAATCTTTCTACAAAACCAATTCTCAACAAGGTTTTGCTCCAAAACCCAAAGAGAAGCTATAAGAGCTCCTCTCCAAATCTATTTTGTAAAATAATCAATCATAATGATAGAATGAGCTCTCTTTTTGTACTTTTATACCCTTTTCCTTTTTCCCCTCAAGGGACTTTTTAATTTATCTTTAAGTATTTCCTCCAAAATCATTTTATTAATTTATTGGCCTTTTACTCCAAAATTGATTTATTTGACTTTAAATCATTTATGGGCACTGGAAGTCAATTTTTCATCATACTCCTCTTAGATAATTTATTAAAATGACAACCTTAGTGCAATCCATTAAATAATGCTCAATAATACTCCCAAATTAATGGAATCGTCGAAATGACATAGAACCAAGAACAAACTATGTGGAAGTGATATCGATGATGAAAGATGATAAGCGGACCTTTGAAAGCATCATATAACTCCTCTAAACTCCATGAGGTAACAACAATTTTACCCCTTTGATGGTGACGCATAGAGGCAGACAATCATTTTACATTAAATTTGGCATCATTGATGGTCATTCTCCAATGGGAGGCCATATGGGCTACCTTGAGGCTAGCCGGGGAGATTTGGAGAATCAACTAGTCTTGTGAGGTATTGTGACAAAAGCTAGGGGGAACGTACACCCTCTGTGGGTCAAACCAAAATTCAGGATGAGCGAGATGCTATGTAAGTCTAATGCAAAAGAGTCAGGAGGCAAGTACAACCTCTATGAGCATAAATAGACTAGTGCTGCAAGAGAAAGTGGGAGGCCATTACAACCTCTGTGAGCATAGGAGACAGGTGCAAAGTCGAGGGAGGCATTACAGCCTCTATGAGCCCTGTCAAGCTGCCCAGACCATGAGCAAAGTCAAGGCATCTAGCAAAGTTAGGTTGAATATAAAATTCCTATGAGCTAGAAACAAATGATATTCCTAATATTGCAAATGATATTCCTAATATTGCAAATGATATAAAATGTATTGATCTAGTGCGTTGTAACGTGTAACATTATCCACCATGAAGAAGTTAAATTGCTTTGTAAAGTCCGGAGTTGTAATTGAAGTCTCAAAGTCTAGTTCTATTTTGAACTAAAGGGTGTAATCTTGAGTTGGCCAGCGTCTCAAGTCTAGTTCTATTTTGAACTAGAATTAATGATGTTGAGTTGTGTGAGAGTCTCAAATTCTAGTTCATTTTGAACTAAGTGTAATCTTTGAGTTAAGTCAAGCGTAAGCTTTCTTCTATTGAACTCTCCCCTTCTCCCTCTCTTGCTCTTGATTGACCCTCTCTTCACAATTTATATGCAGGTTAAGGGTAGAGCATATAGAAGTATACTCCAGGTGGGAGCAGGAGGCAACATATCAAAGGGCAAATGTCTTGTAGTAACAACATATAGAGGTGCATATAGAGGCATCATACCAGTGCTGTAGAGACGCATATAGAGGCAACATATCTGTGCTATATAGGCACATATAGAGGCAACATATTAGTGCTGTAGAGGCAACATATTAGAGGTGTATATCAATAGCATATTATTGTTTTATATCAACAATAGAGGCTTCATATCAGTGTTGTATATCAGTGCTATAGATCAACATACAAAGGCAACATATCGAGAGGGTGTATATAGAGAAGGCAAAATGAAGTACATATATACAGTCATGAATCAACATATAGAACTGACTAACCTTATAGAAACATATCAATCAATTAGAAATGAGTTTCAACAACCCATATGAGTTGATATCTCAGTCTTTAGAAAAACCGATACATCCTGCATTAACAAAACCTAAGTTTGCTAGCCTAGCTTAGCCATTAGTTAGAGTTTTCCTATTGATTAGCAAAGGGGTTTGTGAAAAGTGAAAATATGAAATTAAAATCTTAGTGGAAGATAGAGAAACGATTACGTTAGAACAAATATAGTTCACGAGCCAATTCCGAGAGAGAATGAAGACATCAAAAAGAAGCCTTCTTATTCATTTCCAACCTTACCTCGATTATGGTTCCTACTAATGATGATACTTGATTAATTGACAGTGGTGCCTCCGAAAACATGACCAGCTTTAGAGATGTGACTAATCTTGTTGAAAGAGACCAATCTACATGTTGTTCTTGGAGGCGATGCCAGATATAATGTGAAAAGAGTTGGAAATTATACATTCCAACTAGATTACGACATGCATCTTGAGTTAGAGGAAGTTCTATATGTACCCAGGATGAAGAGGAACCTTGTCTCCATTTAAGCCTTAGAGAGACAAGGCTACAAGGTTACCTTTTTGAAGGAAAAGTTCTTGCATGTACAAAAACTCACATATAAAAGTTATTGAGTAATTGGTGTTCGAGAAAGAAGCTTATACGGGTTAACCATCAGACCAGTCCAGGCGCTGTTACATGAGACTATCAAGTTGAGTGAGTTATGGCATAGAGTACTTGCTCACATTCATTATAGAGCTCTTCCGACTCTAGGGAAAATAATTAATAGGCCTTTCCAGTAAATTTCTTGTAAGGTGTTTCTGAAGGTTGTGCCTTGGCAAAGATATGGAAGGTCCTTCTTGAAGCGGTGACAATAGATCGAGAAATCTTGGACTTAAGTATTCCAGATGTGTGGGCCAATGGCTGTTACCTCCTCGAATGGATATTTGTACTATGTACTCTTCGCAAATGATTACTCTGAAGGAAAACTTGGATTTACTTTATAAAGAACAAGGATGGAGTCCTTGCAAAATTTCAAGAATTAAAAGCTCAGATTGAAGAACATGATCGGAAGAAAGATCAAGGTACTAAGATAAGATAATGGAGACTACCTCAAAGGATTTCAACAATTTCTATACTAAAGCAGGGATCAAGAGGGAGAAAACAACTCCTTATAACCCTCAGTAAAATGGGGTTGCAAAGAGGAAGAAGCAGAACCATCATGAGGGGCAATAAGCAATGATACATGATCGAGTCTACCTATGACTCTGTGAAGTGAAGCATGCATGATGCAGTATATGTTCAGTACAAGAGTCCTCACTAGATTTTTGAAGAACATAACTCTCGAAGAAACCTTAGGAGTGACTACGAGACAGGCATAAGAAAATTTGGGTGCCAGTGTGTATTTTCATGTACCCAAAGATAAGAGGTCCAAGCTAGACCCTCAGGGAGAAAGATTACATTTGTGGGATACAATGAATCTTGAAAGGCATATGGATCTACATTCTGAGTGGAAGGCAGTTAGAATTAGCGAGAGATGTTATCTTTGAAAGAGATAGCCTTTGAAGATCGGAGAATCTCGGATGGGAGATTAATGAGTGAGACAATACCTTCTCCCCTTGATGATTCGAGAGGAGATAACCATTATTCAGTTGATATCAGCTCGACCAAACTCTGCAATGAGAGAGGACATGCAACTCTAGTCACATCAGAACAGAGACCAAAGAGATTTTGAGCTACCTTTTAGCCATAAGCCACATCACATTGATTACGAGGCCTTCATGTCCACTTGAGAGAAGCTGACGGTAAGCGAGTATAGCAGAACTCTGCATATGAAGAATATCAGTCCATCTTGAATTGATGTATGAGAGATTGTTTGAGAACCCGAAGGGAAGTGCATGGTGACTTCCAAGTGGATCTATAAGATCAAAGCACTCTGGTGATGGAAGTGTCAAGGAATACAAAGCGAGATTTGGCGCGGAAGGGGATTCTTTCAAGTAGAGGGAGTTGACTATAGTAATTAAGACATTTTCTCCGGTAGCCCGATACACTTCCATACTACGTATATCATTTACTATATTTGCATACATGGTTTGAAACTACATTAGATGGATGTAGAGACAACCTTTCGATGGTGGATGGAGGAAAGAAGTTTATACTCTGACGACTAGGATTAAATTGATACAATGAAATACAAATCTCATGTCTTGAGGTTGAAAGAAAGCCACAATATGGACTAAAGCGATCACCCTCGTGCTTGGGATAGGAAAATGGATATGAATTCTTGATGAGTTTGGGCTTCAACAAAGAGTCACTGTTGATGCAAACCTATATTATTATATTGTTGAGTAGCAGAGTGGCTAATCTTGGTCTTGTATGTGGATGAGTTATTCCTCACGGTTGAAGACATTGTTGACTACAAACAATGCATTGATTTTTGAATTCAAGATGAAGGATTTGGGTATGATGCACTACTTCTTAGGAATAGAAGTGTGGCAGGGGTGATGAGATTTCTGAGTCAAAGGAAAATATCTGATGAGAGGATATTGAAGAAGTTGATGTAATGATTACAAATCCATTACCTACAGATGGTGATGGATTTGAAAGAAAATAAATGAGGCTTCTACTGATTCAAAGCGAGATTTGATCCACATTGTACAGCTGATTGGATCATTGATGTATAAGACGGACACGATATATGCTATCGTGAATAATACTTGAGTAGGTTCATTAGTCAGCGAGGGCGGACTCCTTTGGTGGCGGTGAAACGTATTAAAAGATATCTCTGAGGCACACGGTGGATATGGCCTGTGATATGTCTCTCCAGTGTAGACTTGAGTTTACAGGGACATGCCGATGCAGATTGGGTAGAAGCGTGTAGTGGGCCGGAAGAGCACATCCGTTGTTGTTTTACCTTAGGGTTTCCCATGGTTTCCTGATCGTGAGGAAACAAAGTTCAGAGTACACTATGAAGCAAAGTAGTATATTACATTGGGTGTAGCAGGTCCGGCGATGCTTGGATTCACAGCTCACATGATTTATTTGATCATGAGATGGATCCTACCATTATTCATTGTGATAGCCAGGCTGTGTGAAGCTGTCACGAGAACCACGTGTTCCACGATAGGTGAAACACTTTGAGATAAAAATATCATTATATTAGAGACAGCTAGTGGGAGGAAAAGGAATACATGTCTGGGTACCTTCTACACATGAGCATATTGCAAACATATTCACCAAACACACGCTTGCCAAGGCGAAGTTAAGTACTAGGTAGACTTGGCACAGTGGAGAATGCCTCTCAAGTAGAGAGGGAGTGTTGATGATTACAACTTTGTGAGACATTCTCCAGGTCATATTCCTCTGTGACTGAGTTGATTCAACCTATGAGAGATCCCATGTTTTGGGTGTGCCCATGAGATGGAGGTGTAATGCGTTCCTCTCTAGGCTTGAGATGATGGAGCGTTGTATTTATATGTGGGAAGGATGCCCATGAGATGGGTGTGTCGTTTGAGATGAAAGAATGTGTATAACCACATTGAGGGTGAAGGTGCCAGCATGTGATGGGTGTATTTTTCTTCTCTGTGTAGAGAGTTGAGGCGATGTGATACTCTAGATGATTCTCTGTGAGACTTCAGTGAGATAGAGATCTGTTGAGTAGGACGTCCTGTGGCTCAGGGTGGATAACCCCTAATTGGTGAGCACTAGTGGGTTGTGTGAGATCCTTGTTTCTAGATGATTCTCCTGTGAGACTTAGTGGGATAGAGTTACATTTGATGGGGGCGTCCACGTAGGCACATGAGGGCCTGGCTCCTAGTGGTTGAGCACTAGTGGGTGTGTGAGATCCCTTGCCTGTGTCTAAGAGTGGTTTTGCACAGCAACCTAATTGTGATGTAAGGGGGTAAAAGGTTGGCCCTCCATTAAGTGAAGATAATTAATATTGTAATTATTAATTATATTACGAGTTATTGAGGTCCATTTTGTTGTGCCAATAGACACCACTTTTTGATGTGTCAGGTCTAGGTATAAATAAAGGTGATTTCCCCATTGAAACACAACACACATGTGATTTTGGAAATTTCAGCAGAATTACATCTTCTACCATTTTGAAGTCGCACCTCTCTTGGGTGCTAGGCTTCTTGGTTTCAGAGAGCACCCTTTTGTGTGGTAAGTCTATAGTGTGGGAGGTATTTCTCTTGAGAATATATAGCAAAAGATTGTTGGGTTTTATTCCCTTGTAGAGAGAAGGGTTTTCCCAGGATCTTTCTTGTGTTTTTGTGCATGGTATTTTCTTCTTGTGATCTTGGTTGTGCAATTACAGCAATTGTATGGTGTAGCTACATTTGTTTATGGTTCAAATAAAATGCTAAGAATGGAATGAATTTCCTTACTTGGAAAGCCTATCATAGTGAAAATTCAACAAATGTCACCATGGGCCCTACACTATCGTAAGTATGAGCTCGATTTTGTAATATGTCAAAACATGTTTGGATAGATGGGTGAGTGCTTAAGTTTATGTTGTAACCCTAATGAATGATTGTTTGAAATAAAATTTGATTTTGCTATAACTTTTGAAATATACATTCATAGAATGCATGGTGTTGTGCTTGAAAATGTAGCGTAACTGTAAGACATGATCGATGTTTGCCATGGAAGGGCGTTACTGGCATGTAGTTTTCAACTGTTATGGACAAACCCTTAGTGAAGTGTATCTCAAAAGGGTGTTGAAACAAATAAGACTTGAAGCATTTAATAAACGTGCAATTCGGGACACAAGGATAAGAGAAAAGAAAATTGCAATTCATGACAAAATATAAGAGAAAAATAATCCATTGGATTTATAGCTTTCTAAGGGACCAAGAAGATAAACTAAAAGGGTCTAACAACACATATAGATTAGTGGTAATTTTCTATGTTTCTTTGCACCCAAATTTGTGTGTATGTAATTTTTAGTTTGTTTTAACCATTAATCTAGAGGCAACATTTTTGTTTTGTTAAAAAATAAACACCAGTCGACATACAATGTATCTTTGGGGATTTAAAAGGTTGTGGAGCAACAATAACTCCTAGTTATTATAGAGCTTTCCATTTCATTTTTCTACAACTATGTATGTCCCAACTTACTACTGTCATGTTTCCATAAAAACATGCAACGTTCCCACATTCAACGCACCAACATAAGACAAATATAAGATGTTTGCTCCATCCTTTTTGAAGAGATTGCTTAAGTCCTATTTCACTAGATTTAATTTAATTTTCTAACTTTGAGTGCTTCAATTCCTTCCTTTTCTAACCCCTTATACCTAATTCATTTAAGTACAACTAGTCAAATCTTAGCAATATATTACTTATCCATTATTTCTTTATTAGTATTAAAACCTCCCTTTCTGATAGATTTTAATTTCTAAACCCTTTTCTATTTTCCCTTAGACCTTTAATTATTGACTTCTTTTCATCTAATTATTACTTTTCACTTCTTCCCCTCATTTTAGAATGATTATATATATAACTTACTATTCATCATTTCTTAATAATAAATAAATGATTATTATTTACTAGTCTCTATTTTTAGTATCATTAATTATTAGTTTCAAATATTTGACCAATTCCTTCCTATATTTAGTAATATTATAATATCATTTCGACTATTTATTCCTAGTTATAATGACTATCTCCATTTTACACCTTTTGGTCTCATCGATTGACTACTCTTCCCTACTATTTCAAGCTTATGACTAATTGCTTGATGATGGGTGGAGTCTCCACTCAAAATGTTGGTAATGTTTCAAAATTTCAACACAATTTACATCCAACAAAATCTTCTATAAGTAAATATGATCACTTTTTCAAATTAATGATAATTAAATCTCCATTATTCAATGCATGGTCTATATAAGTTAATGTCACTAACTTAAATCCTTTGCAAATTGAGGAACTTGAAGAGAAGATAAGGCACCGAGGCTGGTGAAATGAATTCATGCCACATGGAATAGACCCAAGCAAAGGCGGGAGTCCGAGGAGGTGTGAAGGAATGCAATGGTACATGTATACAGGGAGGGCACAGCCCAATGAGAAGATAGGCAAAGTTAACATTGGGATAGCCGAGGAGAGAGGGAGGGAGGCAATCCCTCGATGAACCCTCAACCCTTGAGTCCACATGGGGGATTTTAGAGGAAAACTAGAGAAACCCCCCATTGTGGAGCATGACTTCACGGATGTCAAGTGGTTCCAAGAATTATATCTTGCCTATTAAATGCATGAAGTTCAACTAATTAATGGAGAGAAGAGGGTGAAGTGGTTGAAGTGAAATGTAACCACTTTAGAAATATCACTTATCAACATGCTACGAGTCTCGACCTTCGACTCAACAACCCCAGTGCAACATTGTATTAAATTTCTATTAAGCATAGTGCATCAAGGAAAGTTATGGCTAGATAAGCCATGCCCATTCACTAGAGCATGATCGAGATCACATAGGTCTCTTTATGGATGGGTTGGAAGTTAACACAACCTTCCAACAACACAAAAATAAGTTGAAATGGAGACTATCTCCATCTAATTCCGGTCTGAAGATAGGATTCTTGCCTGTTGCATGATGAGAAAGTAATATAAGGGAAAACGTAACCTAGACATTCTCTTAGGAACAAAGCCATGCTCAAAAGGTTGATGTTTGAATTGGTGTCAATTCTTTATGAGCTAATTCATTGAGGCCAACCTTGAGGCCCATACAAAGACGTTGCCCTTCAAATATGGATACATCCTATTGGCTTTTGCCATGTTTAATTGGGAGTCACTGCAAGATGCCATCTCCTTCCGATGGAGAAAGGGTTGGTCTCAATAACATTTGTGCCTTGGAAAGCCACGAAGAAGTAAATCACTTGGAATTTAATGACTAGGCCTTCATGGTGTAGTACAAAAGGACGGTGGAGGTAGCCCCATTGAAATAATGCTTAGCTGAAGAGCATTCTTATTATTTTGTTGTGGATTAAATCTATTGTGGATTAATCATGTCATTATTAGTATTTTTATTATTGATTCAATCCCCATTGAGGATTAACGGGTCACAGTAGTGTATAAGGACCAAATCCCTTGCGGATTGGTCATGGACAATATAATGTAAAGAATAAGAAATTGACTAATGGAGTTATATTGGAAGGGCCAGATTTAATTAAAAGGTGGATTTACCCACCAGGTGAGAAGGTCGTACATGAGATGGTGACTCTTCCTGCGTTACCCGGTCCGTACTCTAAATAAGAGGCTAAGCCTCACTTCTAACACACTTCTTACTCATGATCTTATGAGGCAAGTTAACATTCAAGTTGGTGAGAGGAGAAGGGTGAAGCATCTCTCTTGGGAGGGATTTTCTGTATTGGTTAGAGTTATCTCTTGAACACTGTACAAGCTATTTACCATGATAAGGAAGTTTGGGTTTCTTCCCTAGAGGGTTTCCCATGATAAATGTTGTGTCTCTTGTGTGGATGTGTATTTCTCGTTAGTCTTGTTCTTATTATGCTCTTATGTATGATGAAAAGAACTATAATATCTGACATAAAACATTAACTTGGTATGAGCCAACACAAGAGAAAGCACAATCACCAGAGGAAAAACGTCAACATTCTTGGGAGAGACCCCAAGAGTGGGGTTTTGGAAGGGAGTGTTTTGACAATCTACCACCCTTAGAAAGTTGCGCCCTCCCAAGGATCAATTTGGCACCAAACACCTTTAGTGGCTAGATTCTCAGGAAAGTGAAACCCTAGTTCTAACCAGTACAGAGAAATTGAAGAAAACAATTGGAAGTACAGGAAGTGCAGTACCGAGTGCAGGAAGCACCGGTCCAATCCATGGCTTGATTTGGGAATTAAAATTTGGAATTTCTCAAATGTGAGGACACCAGGCTACTCGCGTCGATAGCGCACCTATCCCACGGATGAATTTCAAAATTTGAAGTTTGAAAAATTAGGGTTTTCTCATAAAACCCTAAGTTGTGGTTCTTGATTCTGTTTTATTTAGGTTAGCGACCCGTGCGAACCAGTTACAATCATTCTTGAAGTTTTTGGTATGATTACCATTGCTACCAGATAGATTACACTACCCGCAAATGCTATCCAAGGTATGTACTCACATATGGTTAATGGTTGAAACCCTACAAAGAGTATTTGCAGGGAAGGGATCTTTTGCCATAGATCGAAGGATCTCAAAAGATCCAACACATTCAAAGGCGATGCAACCCAGGTGTGATTGATACAATATGCATCTATTTGTTATGAAAGTGATATTAATCGGTGTTGCATGTTGAAGCTATGATTAGAAGGATTAAAAAGATGATCATAGACTTATTCCCCAAACTGTATACATCAAAGTTAGCATATTATCTTAGATGCAGAGATAGGTTGAAGAAACACTCATCACTTGAGTGAAGGAGATGGAAGAAAAGCAAGCACTCACACTTGGGGATAAAGAACCGGAGTTTGTTAATCAAGATTCAAAGGTACATGACAAGCTAACTTTAGTTGAGATAGCAATGGTTGAAAAGTATTATACTTGATATGTGGGAGAATACCTTGTTTTGACTAACACCTCCTCTAGGAGAAACCTGGTGTGTTAGTTTGATTGCCATTGAAGAATGCTTGGTCATAACACCATGAGAGTGTTGACCTAATTTCAAATATCATTATTACCTTTAATCTTTGATTCAGATAATTTATAAGTAATAGCTCTAAAGGGCTACTATGATGATTGTTAGGTACTATTGCTTTATATTGTCAAGAAGGATATTATTCTTGCTTGTTGTTTGATGACCTTGCCAGTCACATAGGAAGCTATAAGCGAGAAAGGTTAGAAGACAGCGATGCTAAAAGAATCGTAAACAATCATGGGGTGGAAAAAGAGAAGGTGGGTCCTTTCAGGAAGCTTCCATGACCATGCTATTGAAAGGAATACATGTGAACTCTAGAATATTAACTCACATCAACTAAAAGGCACTACCATACATATACAAAGCTGTCACCGGTTTTACAGGCAGAAGGTGATCATGAAGGCATATCGATGGATATGCGCAAAGAGAAGAACATCAAGAACCCTTTTTCAAAGAGGGACAGCAAAGAAGAAAACATTGGAACTCATCATCGGATATTGTGGATTGAATACCATCATCCCTCCATTAATGGGTATGTATACTATGTATCATTGAGTAATGATTATTCTCATAAAGACATGGATATATTTAAATTATTCAACAAGATCAAGGAATTCAAAATAAAGAATCTTTCTGAAAGAAAGATTAAGATACTTAGGTGGGATAATGGAGAGAATATACCTGAAAGGAGTTAAGTAAGCTTTTGCAGAGATGTAGGGATCAAGAGAGAGGAACTAACTCTCTATAATCCCCAACAAAGCGGTGTAGAAATTTGAGAGCGGAAGAACAGAACCGTGCTGAAAGTTGTGAAGATCAAAGATCTTCCTATGTGCTTATAAATGGCTGACTGACTATAGCGGTGTTTATGTGCAAAGCAGACTATCCCATAGTGCACTTGGGTTCCAAGACCCCGAAGAAATATTCCGCGAGGAAAGAGATACCGGCAGAAGAGGTATGTGAAGAGAACTGTAAATCCCAGGGGCCAGCCAGCGAGAATCCATTGAAAGCTCAGTTACTTGAGAACCTTAAGGGAAGTCGTAGCTTCCCCGATGAGGAAACTCTTGAAGATCATGATACAACGGAAATTCAAGAACCTCCTCAGGATGACCTTCTCCCTTAAAAGAAAGCATGCTTGGGAAAAGAGCTTATACAAGATGGAAAGTATGAATTGTTCAGGAAGAACCACGGGGCAGTGAAGAAACCAAAGCCATTCTCCAGTTACGGCTTTGATGTGCAATCTTCTTGATAGAAGAACCTACATGTTTAGCCAGAAGCCATCAGGAAGAAGATAGAAGCGGATGTGGCGAGGAGGAATACCGATCCTGCAATGAAGAGCAGTAGGGGAAATAGTTCGATTCGAAGAATAAAGATGGGGTATCGGATGACTCTTCAAATAAAACATGCTGTTGATGGAGTATTGAGAAACATAAAACGGATTTGTGTTCAAGTGGCTTTTCCTAGAAGGAGAGCATTGACTATGAAGAAACATTGGCTCCACGTGGCGGATACATGATCGGAACCATTATAAGATCTTCTTTGTAGAATAAAATGGAGGTACTGGATAGGCATTGAGAATAACTTTCTGAATGGTATTATATAGGAAGTGTATGTAGAGCAACCCAAGTTTGAGGGTTGAAGAGCCGAGTCCTCATGTCTTAGATTGAGAGAGCCCGATATATAGGATTGAGGCAAGCTCCCAGGCTTGGTATGGCCATATAGACGGGTTTTTGAGCTTGGGCACCAAGGTAAAGCGATTCAAATCTCTACTTCAGTCCATGGATAGCCAGGCAGGTAATACTATTGCATGTGGATGACTTGTTCTTAGCGGAAGAAGAAAAGCTCATGGCTGAATACAAACAGAGACTTACCCTTGAGAATTTGGAGAGAATGAAAAGACCTTGGCCTAATGCATTTATTTCTTGGGTCTTGAGGTATGAGTCGAGGAAAGAATCTTCTTAAAAGCGGGGAAGTACCGATCGAAATCTGAAGAGATTAGACATGCACCGAATGCAAGTCCATGTATGCCATGGAAGCAAAGTGGCTGGCGAGAATTCGATATGATGATTTGATAGATACCACTCTGTCTGAATGATTGTGGATCGATGATGTATTTGGTTAATACCAGGCCGGACATATGTTTTGCGGTGAACACTAGCAGGTCGGTTCACGGTAGAAGCCCGGGCGTGTTCATTTAATTATGGTTTACTAAAACACATGTGATGATGTACCTTAAAAGGTACAATGGATTATGGTCGGAAAGCTATGATGGAGATGTAACCACTCTGATTGGATATCACGATACCCGGTGCAGGCGGGGAAGCGTTCAGCAGAAAAAGAAAGCACTTCGGTGTTGTTTGGAGTATATGGGATCGACCAATCGTGGCCGGAAGTAGGAAGCAATCGGCATTACTCTGGCTATGAAGCGGTACATGTTGCATATTACTAGGCTATGAAAACTATAAACCCGAATGTTGTTGATGAGCCTATTTGATTTGGAGATGAGAGCAACGATGATTCTATGTGAAAACCAAAAGTACATGTAAAATAGCGAGAGAATCACGTGTTCCCTGACGGTGAAGCGCAGATCCGCTATCATTTCATCTGCGACCTGGTACAGAGAGCAGCCCGAGCTCTATAGTACAGTATACGGATGAGCGGAGTTCTTGCGTGCTTGGTAATACCAAAACCTCTATCTAGATAGCAAAGTTTGAAACACTTTGAGATAAGCTTGTGTCAGAAAAGGTTCTTCCCTGAAAGGGGAGTAGATGTGATTCCTTTAGCCGACCTAGTTATTTAGGCGATAAAGCAAGATAGGTCATGCTTAAAACCTGCCGTTGTTAGGCGGTAAAGCATGTGATGATGATCCTTGCCGACCTCGTTGTTAGGCGTCAAAGCAAGATGAGTCATACCCGACCTAAGTTGTTATAGGCGTAAAGAGTATAGCGCCGTGATGATCCTTGCATTTTCGTTTTTAGGCGTAAAGCAAGATGAGTTATGCTTCGACCTAGTTATTTAGGCGGCGTAAAGCATATGTAGATGATTTCGCTTGACCTCGTTGTTAGGCGTAAAGCGAGATGTTGATGTTCCGCTACTTGACCTACATTTGTTGACGTAAAGCAAGATGAGTCATGCTTCCGACCTCGCTGTTAGACTTAAATAAAGATGATTCCTTTCTTCTGAGCTTGTTGTTAGACGTTAAGCAAGATGTGATGTTCCTTTTTTTTGACCTAGTTGTTAGACGTAATGTAAGATGATTCCTTGCTTCTGTCTTTGTTGTTAGATGTAAAGCAGGATTTTGATGTGTTCCTTTCTTTTGACTTAGTTTTTAGACGTAAAGCATGGCGCCGTATGTTCCTTGCCGACCTAGTTGGCGTAAAGCAAAGATGAGTCATTAACCGACCTCGTTATTTGAGCGTAAAAGCATGGCCGTGTGATTACTGCCGACCCTGGTTATTTAGGCGTAAAGCAAGATGATCATGCCGACCTGCGTTGTTAGATGAAAGCATGGCAGAGTGTTTCCATAACCCGACCCTGGTTGTTGAAGCGTGAAAACTAGAGATGAGGTGTGCCGACCTGGTTGTTGAAGCGTGGTAGCAATGGCAGCTGATTCCTCGCTTGACCTGGTTGTTGGGCGTGGGGATGATGATGTACTTGCTTTTGACCTGTTTGTTAGACGTAAAGGAAGATGTGATTTGCACTGAGCTACCAGCTTAACTTTTGTGACATTGAGCTAGTGTAGTCTTGTGATGTGATGTGGCCCGACAGCGGAGCTACCGACAACATTTGTGACATTGAGCTGAATTAGCCGAGTGCTTTGTGATGTGATGTAGTACGAGGCTACCGGCTTATTTGTGACTTGTTGAACTGGTGTGAATGCTTTGTGATGTGGCAGGCCGTGTGATGAGGTATCATTTTTGCGGATACATATTTGATCTGGATGATAGCATTCTTTTGAGGAATGATGATCACTGGCGATGAAGAAAACTTCGATGATTACATTAAGAGGTGCTGAACCAATTGTTCCGAGATGATGTGGCGATACTATCCTCGAGATGCCACCGATGATCGCGGACCTCTCTGCGATCGTGAAGTGATGAAGAATACCCTTCTTGTTAAGGGGTGTTGAAATAATGTAGCTGCGAAGAGCATTCTTAATATTTTGTTATTGGATTAAATTCCATTGTGGATTAATCATGTCATTATTATTATTTTTATTATTAGGTTAATCCCCATTGAGGATTAGCAGTGCGGTAATTGTATAAGGATACGTCCTTTGCGGTTGGTCGTGGGACAGTATAATGTAAAGAATAAGGAAATTGACTAGCAGTTGCAGTAAAGGGGCCAGTTTGAATTAAAGTTGGGTTTACCCACCCAGGTGAGAGGTCGGCCCTACCAGAACGGTGACTCTTCACACGTGCGAGATAGTATAAATAGAGGCTAGCCTCACTTCTAACCTGCCAGTTGCTCATATGATCTTGAGGCAAGTTGACATTTCAAGTTGGTGAGGAGGAGAAGAAGAAGAGGGTGGTAGCATCTCTTGGAGGAGGAATTTTTTGGTTAGGAGTTATCTCTTGAACTCTTATTAAGCTATTTATGATAAGAGGAAGTTTTCTTGGGTTTTCTTCCCCTAGAAGGGTTTCCCATGATAAATGTTGTGTCTCTGCTTGTGGATGTATTTCAGGTGATCTTGTTCTTATTATGCTCTTATCTTATGAAATCGAAGAACTATAATACTCGACGCAAAACTTCGCGGTAACTTGGTTATCAACCCTAGTTCTACACCAAATAGATTAATCACTACCCGGATGTGGTTGGGTTTGGGAGCCTATAAGAGAGAACAATTACGTGAAGCCCATCATGGAGGGTGCATAAAGGATAGAGGTGAATCCCTTACTCTATATCTTAATGGTCAATTCCATAAGGGAGGAAGTGCAAAGATGTTTGGGAGTTGGGACCACCACCATAGACTGGGGAGATTTCTCTCTTTCCGAAGAAAAAATAACATGAGGGGGGATGAGGAATTTGAGAAGGTCACCATTTTATACCACAACTTGCTGCCTATCTCAACAAGGCAAGAGCAAAGAAAGAGGAAAAAATTAGAGGCCGATACCACTTTTAGTTAGGCTATGGAAGATGGATAGATATTTGGGACAACCACCACAATGAAACTTACCTTTCACATGCCCTAGATCGTTACCACACAAAAGGGCAATTGGATGGGGGAAGGGAAGTGGTTTGAAAGGGGATTACCAAGTTAGTAGAGATCTTGACACAAACCCCTATCACTAAGAAGCCGCGGACTCAACCATCACTAGGCATGACGTGTCCAATAATAGATGTCTAGGAAATGGCCTCTACAGTCAATGAAACTAGAGCTAGGACTTTGCTGCAAGCTTCGCTTGTAAGTACCACACCCTTCCTATTACTACAATTCCCATGATGCAAGTTAAGCCAACAAAGAAGCAGGTTGTGGTTGGCCTCACCCAAGAGGAGCAACCACTGTTACCGATGGGCATAATAGAAATTGAGATGGATTCTAGGACAAATTTGAGCGTTAGTGGACCTGTTACCCCTAATACTATATGAGAGGCAACCATGTGATTCTCATCACATGCTAAAGATTTTTGCATGAGGACCCCCCTCTTGGTGGCATGATGTTTTAGTTCACACTTGATCATGATCCCTTCAAATTGGTCTTCTAGAGCACATATGTTAGAGGTCTTGTTGCATTCATAGTTTTTAAACTCGGACTTGAACATCGACTTGGTCACCTATCAGCTTCGGAATGCGACTGGGACGATGCGATTTCCAATGACTTCGGTTCACTTAAAAAGTCCAATAATAGATGTCTAGGAAATGGCCTCTACAGTCAATGAAACTAGAGCTAGGACTTTGCTGCAAGCTTCGCTTGTAAGTACCACACCCTTCCTATTACTACAATTCCCATGATGCAAGTTAAGCCAACAAAGAAGCAGGTTGTGGTTGGCCTCACCCAAGAGGAGCAACCATTTTTACCGATGGGCATAACAGAAATTGAGATGGATTCTAGGACAAATTTGAGCATCAGTGGACCTGTTACCCCTCATACCATATGAGAGGCAACCATGTGATTCTCATCACATGCTAGAGATTTTTGCATGAGGACCACCCTATTGGTGGCATGATGTTTTAGTTCACACTTGATCATGATCCCTTCAAATTGGTCTTCTAGAGCACATATGTCAGAGGTCTTGTTGCATTCATAGTTTTTAAACTCGGACTTGAACATCGACTTGGTCACCTATCAACTCAGACCGATCTGATTTCAATGACTCGGTTCACTTAAAAATACATTAAATAATTAATTTTTAATGAATTTTTTTATTTTAAAG
>SNQJ01S0165270.1:3390-21111 GCA_010110895.2 Picea sitchensis | reverse complement strand
AGTTAGTTGGTTGCAACCTGTAATGGATAAGTATTCTTATACTCTATGTAATTGAGTTGTAAGTGTGTAATAAAATTGGATATATTGTTAATTTTTTCAGGGAGGTTCATGTTTTTTTAATGGTTATGTTATGTCCCTTTATTTCCATTTGATTGTGAGTTTAATAAAGGAAGAATCATGTTAAGCTCAAGAGAGGTAGTGCAGGCATGCACGGGGTCTCTACCAGGTGGGCAAAGGTTGAGAACTTCTTAAGTTCTAGACTTGATGAAGGGGTGCAAGGGGTGAGAAGAAGACCCTTATAAGTGTTAAGTCCAGGAGAAAGGGGGGAAAATATCTTAATTCTTTCAGAGCTATCAAAGCTCAGGAAGAATAGCAAGATTCAAACATCGAGAGGGATGGAGTCCCTTTGTTTGGAAGATGAATGGATGAGATCCATTCGGGAGGAGCCAAGGTATGTCCTAATTGTTGGATATGGGAAAGAGAATGAGAGTTAACCACTTGACTCTACCAGACTTCATAATATTCGGTGAATTGGGCATATTCCTCATGAGGGAGGTAAATTCCCCAAAGTCTCGAAGTTAATTTGGGCGATAGATTTGAGGATGCCCATGATCTATCTCGAGCATCAGATCTATGAAGGGGTTAGCTCAGCATGGACCACTTCAGGAGAATGGCAGGGCAATGAGTATGAAACCCCCAAATGTCAAATTTATGAAGTAGTGGAGGCCATTGATATATGGGTTATGTGGAGCTACTTTGGCCACGAGATTGAAGGGCATGAAGGATGATCAATTTGGAGTAACGTAGTGCAGTGATGTCACCCAGGGTGACATGGACCCAAGTATGATGTGCCTCGTGCCACTCAAATTGGTTCCTATCACATACCCTATAGACCCATTGGAAAATTATTCATGTCACCCTTGGTCCCTTACAGTTGTCAACCAATGGTACGAGTCCATCCTAGCTGTTGGTGCCAGGAGACACGTGGCACTAGATGATGCACTTTGGAGGTTTATTACTATAGAGGTTTGAGATCATGAGTACCTTGGAACTCCTGAAGCACAGAGTTCCATAGTAAATCAAATCTGTCGATTCTCTGAGGATGCATGGTGTCATATGGTGCACTTTGGAGATTTATCACTTCGAAGTTTTTGTGAGGAGGTTCTTCAGATTCCACCGAAGACCGAAGGCCCGAAGTCATCATGAGCCATTGATCTCATCAGAGAATAGGGATCGTTAATCCCTTCATTCTAGTTTGGAACTTCGCCAATTCAAAGTTCGAGAGAATTGGCATCTGGGGAGGGTAAAATGCCCGAAGCCCGAATATCCAAAGCACCAGAATAGGAACATGTGGTCTAGGCATTTGATTATAACCTGTGGTCATATGCGATGGTCACTGAAGGGAAAAGGGCTAGGCCCTAATTTCCAAATCAAGAACCATGGATGGAGGACTTGATTTATTAAGGAGAATGAAAATTTGATGCTCCATTCCTTAAACAACCAACTAAGGGGTTGGGTGTGTTACAAATTGGTATTAGAGCATGACAACAAAACTTGGCCTGCTTGGGCTCATGTATGAGTCGTATGAAAATATTTTTGGAGGATTTTAGGGGGTAACACCCTATCTTACCGCTTTCCTAAGAGGTCTAGTCAAACCTCTACCAAAGAGAGGAAGGAGGTCTTTCATTGTTGATAGATGTTTTGGAAATGTGCACGGTATGTTGCTAATGTTTCCAAATAAAGAATCTAATTTTACTCTGCAATCGTATGTGATGTTTTACATACATAAGATTGGGTTACCAAGGCTAGGATGAGCATGTTGAGAATATTATTTCCAAATGGAAGTTTTCTGCATAAATTCCTTAAGTAGAAGGATGTATATTAAAATACAATTGGGATTTTACCCAACAAGATTGAATCATGCTAGTCTGTGGCAAAGGAAGCCTATCATTTCTTTGGGGAGTGATAACTGATCCTACAGGAGTGGTATTATGATAATGAGAACTAATAGAAAGACTTGGATGTGAACGGATGGAAATGATCCGTAGCAGTAATAATTACTGTTTTTATGAAAGGTTAAACCTTGTATACATGTATAATCCCTCATGATCAAAGGAATGAGTCTGGTGACCATTCTCTGAAAGGGGAGAGCATGTGTAGCTCTCGGGTTTTGAAGGGAATTGAGAAATGAATTCTTTTTCTAGCTACAGGAATTGTTGGGTAGGGTTTTTCTAATCAAGATGATAAACTGAGCTATAGAACTATAGAGTGATTGAGTGAAAAATCACAACAACTTCCCTTGCTTGGTGGATAGGAAACTAACTTGATATAATTCTTATGGGAGGAGGAGAGTGGCCTCAGTCCCTCACTGTTATTGAATAGAAGGAATTATCCTAGGTGTAATGGTCAAGAATCATTTTGACCTAAAGATACTATGGACTTCTTAACTAGGACACTTAGTAAGTAGTCGAAATAATATTAGACTTTATTGTTAAAATTATGGTAGAATGGTTGATTAAATGTTGATCCCGAATGTGGTAAAGGAAGTGTTGGGGCACTTCTAGAAGCCCAATGGGTCAGACTGACATCCAGTGGTGGATGGTATCCATATAGCTATATTTGGACCCTAGTGAAGGGAATCTAGAAAAGGATCTCCTTGATTGAGAAATTTGTTGATCAAGACTAGTTGGAAGCCAAATTGGTTATCCTATTACCTTGAGCAAGATTTTAATTTCCCATGTTGTATTTATAAGTTGGGTAATTTTCTATGGAAATTAAGGTAAAAGTGTTTTTCTTGCTAGTTGTTATCACATAGAAAGGGAAACATAGTTATGACTATGCCTGCTAAACTACTAGGTGGATATCTTGTGAATGAATGCAAGATCTCAATTGAGAGGGAAGCTCAATGTTGAGTGTCCCTATGAGACTTGTCAAAAGGATGAAAACAATATCCTTGGAGGAGGATTTGGAAGTCTGATATGTCCATGTGCGTGTATGACATGGAAAAAGGTGCAATCAATGAGCTTGCATGATGAACGTTTGGACTGTGTGTGTTTATGCTTGAGTGCATGGATTTAATGCATTATGAAGCTTCTTGATATGAAGCCTGATAGTAATACTAGTTAGGTGTGAATGATTTTAAATGTGAAAGTGATGCACATCTATGATGTAATAGTATATGTACACTAAAGGCGTGAGGTGACTACCTAAATGAGTGATATGTAAGGTAAGAATTTCACTTGCCAAGATTAAGTGAATATCATGGATGCATGGTTGACTCCATTTTGAAGAGTCACAAAATTTCTGTTTTGAATCATATCTTAAGGGGGAATGTGATCCATTCCCTCAATAAATACTAGAGTAAATAGAAGAAAGAGTGGATGAGCAAGGATGCTCTATTTTCATAATAAAAGGCAATTGATTCTGCCTTGAAGGTCACATGAGAATGATTGTGAACAATCATGAGTTGAATGATTTTAAAATAGAGATGTAGGTGGTCTGTGAAATATACCTATGGAAGATACACACATGCTTATGATTATGCATATGGTTAAGTACATCATGGATGTAAGTTAACAAAACTAGAATATGTCTGGATACATAATCTGGATGCATGTCAGAAATGCATGTCTATATTCCTTAAAGAATACTTAGTGACAAGCTGAAGCTAATTCAAGGTTGAGGCCATCACAGATAGTGATGGATATGCAATGAGGAAGTTGCATGCTGAAGGAGTTCCCTGTGAAGAAACTGTGTAACGAATCTGTCAGGAGAACAAAGTCACAACCCTAATAATTGTTGAAGGTTGGGCAATGGGATGCAAAGCCTATTTATATAAGAATCCTGGATCACATTTTGAAAAACATTATGTAATGAATAGAATACTAATAAATGGACATGTTTGAATTAAATAGGCTTGGTTGAATCTAGGTTAAGAAAAGGAAGTAAGGCCTTATAAATAAATCAGTTGGGTTGAGAAACCCAGGTTGTGTGGAAGGAGTTGGAAAAAAGAGGAGAGCCCTTAACTCCTTTCTTGATGTGTGTTATGTGTTCTCTGGAATGAGAAAGATGATTTACTAATAAAAGTAAATGTTTTTAAACCATAGTGATGATGATTGTATTACTGCAGAAACAATTGATAACTATCTATATTGCATTCATGAAAACATTTGAGGATAATGTGATGAAGTGAAAAAATATATGCTAGGACAATTTGAAGATGTTTTATGGATTTGAATATTATGATACATGCATCTTATCTGATATTACAACTAATGTAATTGTGATTATAACGATGCATGTTGTGTATAGAAAGTAATTGCAACTGTTGAGGAAAACAGTTGCCAATGTTGGGAAACCTCAAGAAGAGGATGAACATGGGAAGGCTATGGTTGAAATATTGTTGACAAGAGTGTAAAATTCCCATGGAGCACCACTGACGAGATAATATCAAAGAGGGTGCTAGTAGCCAAGAACAAGTATAAAAATGTTCATGCCTAGGTGGCACAAGGTATGGAAATATCGAGAGCATCTGAACCAAATGATCTCTTTTGAATAAAAAGGTCAAAAACCTTTACTAAGAGATCATAGAAATCCCTTTGATCAACTACATATCGAGATCATGAGGATCATGGAAGAAATCCCTGATTGAATCAGGTTAATCAAAAACCTGATAGAGGAAATGAACACAAGTCATTCATCGGAAAGAAACCGATCTCAGTCATCGGATCGACTTCAACATCCACTGGAGTTAACGGATCAAATGCCAGTTGTTTGATAAGATCGATGACCTGTATTCATTGCAAAGATTTCATATGCACATGGGTTAATGTCAAGACCTGTACCCATAATTTAAATTCAATATAGAATTGTTTTGAGTTTGGGATCCGATAGTAGATTGGATGGCCCATATTCATTGTGGAGATCAGAAGGAGAATTAAATCGCGAGCTAGTTGAGGTTTCACAATCTCTTGTAGCCATTAGGTTTGGGGGAAGACAAATCTGCACTGTTGATTTGTAGGAAAGGGGTGTATCTAGGATCATAGCACTTGGACACGGGAGATGAAAGGATGGCGCCAAAACGAATAGAGCTGAGGTCACATCTCTCGATCACACGGAGAGAAAACAGAGTTCCTCCGGTCCATTCAAGGAATATAGAGTTTAACACTCTGCATTGGACTATGGTCACAAGGACTAGATCTATGGGAATAAAGGTGCTCGTAGCCAGCACATTTCATGGAATTGATTCGAGGAAGTGCATGTTTGCATGAAAGTAAGACAATGAACCTTCCATTGAGGAAGGAGGACCTTCCAAAAATTTTAATTACAATGTATGGATGTCAAAGGAAAGAAAATTTGGGTGAACATGAGTGTGCGAACCTTGGTTACTAATGAAGCAAGAATTCTTGGGTGCATTCAAGAGAAACATTTAGTTTCATGTGCGTTGATTTGGAATTGTGATTAGCTTGTAATAGGAAACATAGTCCTGCTGTAAGAGTGAGGAAGGAGGAATAAGCCATATGGTGAAGAGCTTGGTTAAAATCCAACACACCATAGCACGGTGCTTGTCATCAACTGTGGCATATTGAAGATCAATGTGAGGGTGAAATGGTATGAATCTGGTCATGAACATTGTCACATTGATTAAAGTCATTTAATATTTGAATTTCACTTGGAAAATTTAGTATGTTGACAGGACGCTTACATAATAATAATATTTCCCTTTTTCTTTATATACCCAAAATAGATGAAAAAGACTTGGACTGTTAGTATGCATCGTATGAAATTATAGTGTGCATCACAACTAACAATTTGTTTAGTCGAGGAATGAATTGCAGGAAGAAAGAGTCTTGGATATGGCAGTATTGTAAGCCCATAAGGAAGACCAATTGCCTAATGAGCTAAACTGTTATGGCGAGGAAATTCCCATGCTTGTGAATATTTTCCCTGTGTGGAACAAATATGGGAAAAACAAATGTGGAATTGGAAATCTGTAGGTGACAGATTTGCAATAAAATTTTGAAAATTCATAATTTATTATGATGTCTCATGAATTTCTATATACCTGTGATAAATGTGAGAAAAAAACATCTGTCTAGAAAAGATAAATTAAGGATGTCAAGCTGAAAAGCATGAAATAGGCCACTGTTGGGACATGAGAACCCAGTGGTAAATTATTATTTCCTAGAATATGTTGTGTTGAGGTAACAGAAGCTAGAGGGATGCCTCAACAGAGAAAGTCTGAGGGACGCCTTGACTATAAGGCTCAATGAATTCTATGAAATTTTTCCTGTATGAGAAAGACTTGGCAAGGGAAGATGGATCACCCAAGGAACTGTATAGTAGAGAAGGGGATGCCTGAGCCTGGGCCTGGAGGGTGAGTGACTGCAAGGAAGAGGAGACTCTGATAGTTCTTGTAAACTATTGATTGGAATCATGCACACAATGGGTATGTCTGGGAAGAAAAAATAAGCCTAGACAGCAAGAAAACCATGTGGATGCAAACCCACGAACTGCAAAGATAATTATTGTGCTAGATTATGAAATTTTCCTCTTGAATTTTGAACAACAATAAGATGTTTTTTCATAAAGTTGTGATTAATGTGCTTGTTTTCCAAGAATTTATTGAAGATAGGTGACGAAGGCAAAGAGTATAGAAAGGACTTGACCATGAAAGAGGATCAATATTTCTGAAGCAACTAGATGAGGAATTCATAATAGGTGTTATTGAGAAAGAAAACCGAGGACGATGTTACTTCTAAGGGGGAGGGGATTGTAACACCCTTGTTTCCCCCAGCTCGTAATTAATCATAAATTGTGATCACCATGCTATGACATGGGATCATTGTAAATGTGTTATTGTTAAATTGTCAATAACTGACTGTTGGGGCATGAAGCCTTGAATTAAGAGCCATGATATATCTATAGGAAAGAATCAGTTAATGAAGGAAAGGACTGGTGGTTGAATATTCAACCATCCCCATGAATGGAAACATGGGTTGTCAGCCCAAAGTACCATAGATACCTACAGACCCAAGCTTCCTTTTGACAGAAGGAAGGTAATATACACACACAAAAAGAAAGTAAGAAGACATACAACAAGGGAGGATCCAAGAGAAGAGAGCGGAAGATCGAAAGGAGATGCACGAACCACAGGAAGTGCAAAGAACATGACCTTAAGGACCCAAACGTGAGCTTAGTGTTGAGGAAGCATCTGATAAACCTCACAAGGTTGTTGTGATAGAGAGAGTCTCTCTATCAAATGGAATAGTTCCCTAGTGATATCATGGCTTGGCATGGGGGTGGCTAGAGTGCTAAGAATGAATACCTCTAAGCCTATGGTTGGGTGGAAACGAACACACCCACAGTCATTTAGTTGGTTGCAACCTGTAGTAGATAAGTATTCTTATACCCTGTGTAATTGAGTTGTAACTTTGTAATAAAATTTGATATATTGTTAATGTTTTCAGGGAGGTTGCTTAGTGGTTATGTTGTGTCCCTTTATTTCCATTTGATTGTGAGTTTAAGAAAGGAATAAGCTTGTTAAGCTCAGGAGAGGTAGTGCAGGTATGCATGGGGTCTCTGCTAGGCAGGAAAAGGATGAGAGCTTCTTAAGTTCTATACTTGATTAAGGGGCACAAGGGGTGCGCAAAAGACCCTTCCAATTGTTAAGTCTAGGAGAAAGGGGGGGGAATCTCTTAAGTCTTTCATATCTATCAAATCTCAAGAAGAACAGGGAGATTCAAATATCAAGAGGGATGGATTCCCTTTGTTTGGAAGATGAATGGATGAGATCCATTTGGGAGGAGCCAAGGTTTATCATGATTGTTGGATATGGGGAAGAGAACGTGATTTAACCCCTTGACCCTACCGGACTTCGCAATATTTGATGAATTGGGCGTATTCGTCATGAGGGAGGTAAATTAATCGAAGCCCCAAAGTTAATTTGGGCCATAGATCTGAGGATGACTGGGAGCTATCCCAACCGTTAGATCTGTGAAGGGGTCAACTCAACATGAACCACTTTGGGAGAATGGAGGGGCAATGAGTATGAAACCCCTGAATGTTGAAGTTATGAAGTAACAAAGTCCGTTGATCTAAGGGTTACGTGGACCTACCTTGTCTGGGACATTGAAGGGCATGAAGGACGATCAATCGAGAGTAACATGGTGCAGGAACGTCACCCAGGGTGACATGGACCCAAGTCTGACATGCCATGTGTCACTCAAATTTGTGCCTATAACATAGCCTATAGACCCATTGGAAAATGATACATGTCACCCATGGTCCCTTACACGTGTCATCTCCTGGTACAAGTCCATCCTAGACGTTGGCACCAGGAGACACGTGGCTCCATATGATGCACTTTGGAGGTTTAGTACTCCAAAGGGTTTCGATCATGAGTACCTTGGAACTCCTGAAGTGCAGAGTTTCAAAGAAAATCAGAGTCATTGATGCTCTAAGGACGTGTGGCGTCAGATGGTGCACTTTAGAGGTTTTGCACTCCATAGGTTTTGAGAGGAGATGCTTTATATTTCAATGAATACCGGAGGCCCGATGTCATCATGATTTGTTGATACCATCAGAGAATAGGGACCTTTGATCCCTTCACGTCAGTTCAAAACTTTGCCAATTCGAATTTCGGGTGAATTTGCATGTGGTGAGGGTAAAATTCCCGAAGCCCAAATCCCGAAGCTCCAAAGCGCCAAAATAGGTGCTTGTGGTCTATGCATTCGATTATATCTCATGGTCATATGCGATGGTTTTCGAAGGGAAAAGGGCTAGGCTCTGATTTCCAAATCAGAAACCATGGATGGAGGACTTGATTTCTTAAGGAGAATGGAATTTTGATGCCCCATTCCTTAAACAACAAACTAAGGGGTTGGGTGTGTTACACATCACAACCAAAAACTGTCAACCATGTACTATGAAATACAAGATATGCCTCAACACTCACCTGAACAAGATGTAACAATAATGAATACTAAACATACCAATGTTTTATTTTTGTAGATCTAGCTCATAGAATAAGTTCCATACACCCAAAAACCTATCTAGGGAAAACCCTCAATCTCCTATAACCATATCTCATGAATACAACAATACCAACTACTCATAAGAATGTGACATACCTTTTGAATCTGTAGATAGATATGTTGTACTTGATCATTGTAGACTTTCCTGAGAGCTTGCTTTCAGACTCTAGAGATATGGCATCTTCATATACTCAAGCTTTCATGGATTTTCCAAACTGTACACTATTTTTCCTTCTTCAAAATGCGTATGTATGTTCTATGTTCTCCTTCATCTTTCATATGTATGCACTCTATTCCACTATGTCCCACGTACACCTCAAAAACTAGGATTTTTTCAGTATTTCTACAACTCCAAAACTTTCTCTGTCAAACCTCCTTTACTACCTCACACTTGCGTAACTTGATGTATCAATGTGTACCTGTAATGAACCATTTACAAAATAGATATTCAATGATATTCAAATAGGTAGGGTAGGTGCTAATGGGAGTTCCTTTCTCTCTTATTTATACTCTCCAAGTAGCTTCCTCAAGGGGTTACCTTCTAACTAAATTTACCCAACTTCCTTTTGTTGGATCACTGAGAGGGGGGGTGAGTCAGTAATAGAGAAATATAATCCTTTTTCACCACAAAATACAAGTGTTATATCAGTGTAGAATTATCATCCAATAGTTGGAGAGTAAATAAACAATGAACAAATGAGAAATCACACACATACACAGTACACCATTGTTTTACATGGAAACCCAAAGCGAGAATTAAAATCATTACAATCATTATGTATTTAAGAATTACAATCATTGGAAGCACCAACTTCCTTTTTCTTCCAACTGCAACTGGAAGGAGGATCCAACCCCCTAGTTTCTCAAGCTACAACCTGAGGGAAGCTCCAACTCCCCAATTCTCTGGATATAACAAGAAGAAGGCTACAACCCCCTATGTTCTCTGACTACAAACGGAAGGTGGATACAACCACCTATCCTTGCCTCGTCCAATCGCCATGACGTATAAGTAGAATGACATAACCATTGTCACACTATCACTTTGAGATATACTACTGTAAACCTGTACCAATCAACCTGCACCAAACAACCTTTACCAATAACCTGAACAATGCATCAACCATGCATCAACCTATACCTCAACCTGTAATCAACCTGTACCATAAACAAGTGCATCAACCATAAACCAACCTGTACCAAACAACCTACAATCAACCTGTACCATAAAAAATTTCATAAACCATGCACCAACCTGTACCTCAACCTGTACCATGAATAAGTGCATCAACCATGCACAAAACCTGTATGAATAACCTATCCAAAAAACCTATCACAACAACCTGTCTCATCAATCTTATCAACTGAATAATATCTACTCACCAAGATCACTCACCAAGTCGACTCTCAAGATGTGCATTAACCAAGCATAACACAACAACCCATAATCATCACCAATATCAATATGTGCTTCTAATAATATACCAATACAAATATGCTACATCATCCATAAACCATGTGTCAACAATACTACTAACAAGTGCCTCCAACCATGTACCAAGTATGTACCAATCATGTATCAAATACTCATCAAATATGACTCATCAATATGTACCAATCATGTATCAACTACTCATCAACTATGACTCATCAAGATGTACCAACATCATTAACTATACACCCCATGTATGTGCCAACTCATCAACTACTTTTCTCAAACATGTACCCAACATGTACCTCAACCAAAAGCCCTCATCAATTTCATCATTCAAATCTGATTTGTAACTTTGTAATAGACCTAGTGTATATGATCACATTCATGCAAACCTTCCTTAACTTTAACAACAAGAGACTATCATTTTCATCAAACTTTACTTTAGTCTCACATGACTAGTTTTGGATTAGTCAACAACCCTAACTTGAAATAATCATAAATATGTACCTATAATGAATAAAGATCTGAAAATAGTACAAAATGTTCTTCAGTATGTTTAATGAAATTCCTCCAGGTGTCACTACTTGGAACCTCTCAGAAAAGGAGTTATAGAAAAAATGGCATACCTTGTTGAATTATGGTTATTCTAGAGAGTGAACTTGTAGAGCATGCCCTGCATGGAATATTTGTTGTATGGATCTGAGAATTTTACACAAAATACTACAGACTATACTCTAACCAAAACATTTGTTCTTACTAAATTTGGATCTGTTATGAATAAGTTATGGCGTTTTTACTCGAAACACCTATTTTAGACTAGTTCTGGGACTAGCCACAAACCCTATTTTCCACGGAGTGAAATCCAAAAATAAAACGACCCAAAAGATGAAATTCGTACAAAAATTACTTAGATATGTTTCCTCAATGGACTCCCAATTTCACGGTCTGAATCATTGTAGAAAAAAAGTTATTGTGAAAATGGTGAGATGACCTGTAAATAACATACCTTAGAAAGCATCATCAAAAGAATTTATCGTCCCTTGAATTTCGACCTTGTTTACTTCACCTTCCTCTTTGAATTTGTCACTTTATTATTTAAATAATCCTCCTTGACTTTGCCACTTCAATTTATTATTTAAATAATTCTCTTTGATATTGTCACTTCACTTTATTATTTAAATAATCTCTTCTTTGCAGGCACTTTGACTTCTTTGACCTTTTGGGGCTTCAAGCCAACATATGAGGGTCCTCCAACTTTGTAAGGCCATAAATATCAAACCGTGAGGATTTATGTGACGTTACACATACCACCGAAAATGGGATGACATGTATTATCCATCTAGAATAGTCTTACCTACAAATATATCAAAACTCATACCATTATACATAAAACAAACTTGGGTCCATTACCCAAACCTTTGTGCTACCGAAATTCTCTACCAGACTTTCTCCAATGGTTGAAATAAATCACTAAGGGTTGAAATCAATATACAATATCACTCTCCAATGGTTTACATCAATGAAAACCAACAATTGATGCCAACTGTCCATCAACCTAAGCCAACTATCTGACAATCTCCCCCTTTGGCATTGATGGCAACACCAACATTGATGGAAACACTTAGTCGTGATAACATTCATTCTTATACTCCTCATCAATGTTTCTATCTCTACCCCTTTGACATTAATGGTAAAGGGTATCTCCCTTTGGGGCTGCTTCCCCTAACTAAACTCTCCTTGGGTTGCTACCCCTCTCTGCATGCCTCTGTTCTCTCTCTCGAAGCATTTCTATCCTGCATCTGATAAATATCTCCCCCTTTTTCATCAATGGCAAAGGTATATTTCCATCCGGGGTTGTCCCCCCTAACTAAATTTTCCTTGGGGATACTCCCCCTGATTGAAATCTTCCTGAAACTGATCTCCCAACCTGAATTGTCCAATTTATGGTGCTTCCTCGTGTACATATAAGACATATAAGATAAGCATTCAAAAGAATTCATTTTGGAGTAGAAATTAATCCGAGTCTCCAGCGAAGATACTCAAATGATTCCCATGTAAGTGGTTTTGTAAAGATGTCTACCACTTGTTCTTTTGTTCCCACATATTCAACTCTGATGTTATTTTCTACAACCTATTCTCATAGAAATTGATACTTGATTGGAATGTGCTTTGTATTGGAGTGCATCATTGGGTTCTTTGATATACTGATGACACTTATATTATCACAATATATTGGAATGGGATCGTCATACTCAACCTATATATCTGTCAGAGTTTGTTTCATCCATAGAACCTGTGTACAACATGATGTTGCTACAATATACTCTGCCTCGACCATAGATAAAGATATTGGTGATTTTTTCTTGCTTATCCATGATACTAAACACTCACCCAAGTAGAACACTACTCCACTGGTGCTTCGCCGGTCATTAATGCAACCTGCCCAATCTACATCTGTGTAGGCAATAAGTGATAGATCCTTTCCTTTTGGATACCATAATCTAAAATCTTTTGTTCCTTTGAGATATCTAAAAATCCTATTCACTACTAATACATGTGATTCCTTTGGTGCTTCTTGAAATCATTCCACCTATCCAACTGCCTGCATTTCATCTGGTCTGGATGTTGTCATATATAGTAAGCTACCAATCATTGACCTGTATTACCTCTGGTCTGTAGAATTTGAATCATCATCTTTTCTCAACTTGCAACTAGTTTGAAATATTCCATTTCAAACCTCTTTATCATTTCTCTGATATACTTAGTTTGAGAAAGAAAAATTCTTTGGTTTCTTTGACATATCTGAAGACCCAGAAGGAAGGATAGTTATCCAAGTAATGAAATTTCAAATTCATTCAACATATCCTTTGAAAATTTCTGGCTAAACCTGTCATTAGTACTTCCAAAAACAATATCATCAACATAAATTTCAATTAATAAAATACTACCTTGAGTTACCTTAATGTAGAGGTCGTTGTCTGTGCTTCCTTTCCATAGTCCTTAGAGAGTTTTGTCATTGTTGTTTATGAGCATTATTCTGTTTTGAATGTGATTTGTTGTATGCACTGCATGTGTCCAAAATATACATGTCAATTTGGAATCCATTAGCATTGTTTGAGCCATTTCCTGTGTAATTATCATCCATTATGATAATGTTCCTTTGTCTCTGAACCACTCTCTGAACCAATCTATGAATCCATTATTTCGTCCACTTTCATATATCTGTCCAAACCTTCTAAGTATTCTTACAAATCCATCTTTTTCCATACTTTCCAAGACTCTACTTGCGCAACTGTCCATAATGCTGACCCATTTATCACTATACTACCATGAAGCCTTGATTAATCTATCAAACTAAACTTCTGCTAAATGACTTCTTTGGATATGTCTTCTCAAACTCTACAAGTTGCTCAAAGGATAGTTCTTTGGTGTGTCACATCTATCTCATAGAATCCCCCTGTCTAATATCCATATTAACTAGGATTCTCTAAGCCGGATGGTTCAGAACAATTCTTGCTCTAATGTGTATTCATCATCATCTCTCTGACATATGACTTCTTTCTTTTTGTCTATGGATTCATCTTTTGCTACAATACCTGAAAGTACAATCTCTTGAACTTGTTCCTTATTTACGTGTCCTTCTTTTATTTCATTTATTTTACAAACCTTTCTATATTTGGCATCCTTCTTTTTCTCTATAGATTTTTCTTCATCTCGTTTTATTGCCAATCTTGCAATCTCTGGGACCTGGTCTTTGTTCACTTGTTCTTCATGTTTTCTTATCCATACTTTATTATATCTGATGTCAATGTTCTGTTTCATGGAAGTATCAATCATGCTTCTACATCACGAGTTATGTGTCCATAGTTATGACATTTGTAACATTTAATGTTACGTGGGGCCACATAGAAATTTCTTGCTTGAACATTTCTTTTATAATCCTTACAATATGCAACCTTATGTCCAAAGTTAGTACAATAAAAAAAAATTTCATACCTGGGAGTGAATGAGCTTCTTTGTGGTGTAGTCCTTCTGAATTTATGCCTTGACTGATCATGATCATGATTGAAGCTTCTTTGTGGCTTGAACATGGATGGTATTCTTGAAGATGTATATTTATTAGTTTTCTTAGATCTTGGTTGACCATGATTCCTTCCTTTGAGTACTTCTTCATAACTCTTTCTATTTTCTTCATTCTTCTTTTCTAGCAACACAGAGTGCTTCTCTTCATTCTCTACAACTACTGTGGATGTTTTTGTCTTTCAACATTCTTGTTGAGTTTGATGATTTTGACTCTTAGTGTGACAACTTCTTCTTCAATATTCTCAACCTCATCTTCTTTCTTCATTATCTGAGACTTCATGACCTCTTCTATTCTCTTTGCTTCTTCAAGTTGGATTTTCAATGTAATTATTTCTTCTTCCAGCCTTCTCTCTTCTTGACCAAAATCTTCCTCAAGTTGGCTTAAGTCATTGGTTCTTTCCTTGAGATGATCCATAAATATCTTATATCTCTTTTCTACTTCTTCCTTTTGTGCTGCTATGTTGGATTCTAAACATTTCTTTTGATATTCTATAATTTCTTCAATTTTTCTGGCCTCTTCTAGTTGAGCTCTTAAATTCTTGATGACTTGCTGATATTTTTTGGAACCTTGAACACTTTCCTTTTTCTTCATCAATTCTTCCTTGGATGACTTGTTTTATTCTCTTTCTTTCTTTAGATATTCAATTGAACTGATCAATGTTTCTTTGTAATCAACTTCTTCTTCTTCATACTCTTCCTCTTCTTAATCTATCTGACATGATGGCCATCTTTCTTCTTGTTCTGTATATGAATCTTCTTTGGCATTTATGAATCTGCGATGGGTGAATAATATATGTCATGTAACTTATCCCTAAGTTCTTTGGCTGATGAACATTTACCAACCTTTTCTCTTACCGGATTATGTAATCCTTCCCAGATGAAATCCATTGCTATTTTGTTATTATTCTTCAATTCCTTCTTGATTGCAGTCTTTTCCATTTTTGAACTATCATATCCTATAACAACTGATAGCCAAATATAATGTCCAAGTGCCTGTAAAAATATGTTAGGAACCAAATATCAATATAGCATAGAAAAACCTCAGAATAAGTACTCAACACCTTGAAAAAGAGATAAATTCAGATAATAAGCCTCTTCGAGGGGGAAACCTCCTTATACCCACATAAAGTGTGGGTACTTGGTCAGTCTATGAACAATCACCATGATGACACTCTTTCCTTCACACTTCGGTAACCTTGTGATGAAATCCATGGAAACCTCCTCCCAACGCTGAATTGGGATGGCTAATGGTTGTAAAAGACCCGGGGTCTTAATTGTTTCCACCTTATTTTGTTGGAAAACCAAACATTTTTCCACAAACCTTTGAAAAAATTCCTTCTTGACCCTATGGTAGGTTTTTAAAAATCCTGAGTGCCCTCCTACTAGAGAGGTGTGCAATTCCAATAGTACCTTTTGTTTGAGTTGGGATTTCTTACATAAATATAAGAAATCTGTGTACCATAGTGAATCATTTTTCCATGTAAATGTATCTGATGTACTGGAATCCTTCTGCAACCTTTGAATGAGAGTCCACACTTTTTTGTCATTATTCCATTCATCCCTTTCTTCTATTATCCAATTGGGTTGGATGATCGAGATAACACAGAGAAAGGACTCAACATCTTCATCTTTCCTTGAGAGCGCATCTGCCACAACATTTTGCTTCCCTTTTTTATAGACGATTTGAAAATCATAACCTAATATCTTGGTTACCCATTTTTGTTGTTCTTCTGAATATAAACTTTGTTCCAAGAAGTATTTAAGACTATCATGATTTTTTTTTACCTTGAAGTGCCTACCTATTAGGTAAGGACACCAATTCTTCAATACATGTAGTATTGCCATCATTTCCTTCTCATAAATGATCTTGTGTAAGTCCTTTCCCTTGAGTGGTCGACTTTCAAAATCCAGGGGCCTTCGTTCTTTCATTAGGACAACACCAATTCCATTTCCCGAGGCATCACATTCCACAATAAAGGTTTTTGTGAAGTTTGGAGTGGTCAAGACAAGAGCTTTGCACATCACCTCTTTAAGTTGTTCAAAAGATTTAGTTGCCTATAGATTCCATGAAAATGCATCCTTCTTAGTTAGTGTTGTTAAAGGTGCTGTTATTCTTCCATAGTGTTGAACAAACTTGCAGTAGTAACCTGTCAAACCGAAAAATCCTCTAAGATTATTCAATGTTTTGGGAATCGGCCAGTCCATCATGGCCTTAATCCTATTAGGGTCTACCTCGACACCTTCATGAGATACAATATGACCCAAATACTCTACCTCCTTCACTCCAAAGAAACATTTGGATGGTTTGACATATAGTTGTTGCTCCTTTAGTAATTGTAGCACCTTGTCAACATGTCGCACATGATCCTCCCAAGACTTCGTATAGATTAGTATATCATCAAAAACTACTAACACAAATTTTCGAAGGAAGGGCTTGAAAATGGAATTCATCAACCCTTGGAATGTGGAAGATGAATTTGTAAGGCCAAAGGCATGACCAAAAATTCATAATGGCCTTCATGAGTTTGGAATGTTGTTTTTGGGATATCTTCTTTCTTCATTCTAATCTAATGATACCCTGAATGAATATCCAACTTTATGAAATAGATTTCTCCATGTAGTTCATCTAAAAATTCATCAATGACGAGAGTGAGAAACTTATATTTAATAGTGATCTTGTTGAGATCTCTATAATATGGACACATACGCCATGAGCCATCTTTATTGAATACCATTACCACCGGTGTAGAGTAAGAACTTTGGCTAGGTCTAATAATGATAGCCTCTAATATTTCTTCAACCATACGCTCAATTTCACTCTTTTGGGCATAAGGGTATCTATATGGCCTGATGTTAGGAGGAACACTCCCAGTAATTAGGTGAATATAATGATCATGATTTAGAGTGGGTGGAATACCTTTGGGAATATCTTCACATACTTTGGAATGCTTATCAATGATCCCTTGGAGATCTAGAGGAATAGATGGCTTAGATTTTTGAACATATAATGAGCATAGATGTGCAATAACACCTTGATTCCCCTTTTTCAATATTTTTATCATGCTATTAGAGCTTATCACCTTACTGGGTTTCCCTGTGATACCTCTTAACTCAATTTATTTTCCTTCCAATGAAAATTTCATGAAAAGTTCTTGAAAATTAAAAGCCACT